>CAEGAD010064573.1:0-51228 GCA_903067055.1 Poeciliopsis paucimaculata
TAGCTGGATGATCCAAGTTATTGCTTTGTAAATTTAACCAATAATTTATTTCCAATCTTATTCTTCTTAAATCTAACGGCTTTCTCCCATTTCTATTTCTATTGCTGCTCTTGGTGTGGTTCTAAATGCTCCAGGGCATAATCTTAATGCCTGATGTTGTATAATGTCTAATTTAACCAAATGTATTTTAGCTGCCGAACCGCAGACAATACAACCAAAATCTATGTTAGCTCTTATCATACCTATATAAATCTGTTTTAAGGATTGCCTATCCGCTCCCCAGTCACTGCCACCCAAGCATCTCAAAATATTTAAACTTTTCTTACATTTATCTACAACTTTTTGAATATGTACATTCCATTTTAGTTTTTCATCGAACCATAATCCTAAAAATGTTATACACTTTACTTGCTCTAATTCTTGATTATATCATTTTAATTTTACTTCGTTGTTTATTTTTTTCTGAGTAAATATCATTACTTTTGTTTTTTCAACTGAAAACTTAAATCCCTATTGCAATGTCCAACTCTCTATTTCAATAATGACATCTTGTAATTTTTTAACAATGAATCCTACATTTTCCCTCTTTTCCAAACCGCTCCATCATCTGCAAAAAGTTAACATCCCATTTCTTTTCCGATATCTTTAAAAATATCATTTATCATAATTGAGAACAGTAACGGACTTATTATACTCCCCTGTGGAGTTCCATTTTCTACTGTATATTCCTGATATTACTTCACAGATTCTAACTTGTATTTTTCTATTTAATAAAAAGTCTTTAATCCATTGAAATATCTTTCCTTTACACTCTTAATGTCTCCACACCACGTTTCTTTAATTCTTTCATGGAAGTCACTCTTCACCAGATGTGTGTCATTAGCTCGTTAAGCTCTGATTGGTCAGGTTTAGTCCCTAGCAACATTTATGAACCCTCCTGCAGTTTTAGTTGTCATGTCTGGTCTTCAGTATGATGCTTATTTACTTCTTCTTAAGGTAGTTTTTTTGATTATTAAATGTTAACTTTATTTATATTTCTAGATTTTCCCTATTTGTCTTGCTGGTCCTAAATGTTAATGGGCTTCCTGTTAAAGGTGTCGTGTTCAAGTTTTAAATAAGGTGTTCTCCTAAAAGTGATTTAACCTGTTTTCTCACATTGGATCAAAAACATCACAACAGGACTCCAGTGGCACCAATGAAGACAGCAGTGCTGTTTCTCAGCGAGCATCTGCTGCACCTTTGTCCTATAGAGCTCCTTCAGGAGTTTCGGAAACTCCTGAAGGAGTCTTGAGTAGAGACTTGCAGTCTTCAAGTAGGAGCATAGTCATCCCCAGTTTGTGCTGATGCTGCCATTGTATTTTGGACTGAGCTCCATGCCAGATGCTGGCTACTTGACTGGTTTTATTCCAGTCAATCTTGGAAATGTTCCTGGAACATTAGCAGGTTCTTCTACTGCTATATAATATGCACCAGGATTTAACTCTGGGTATCAACAGGCTGGAGCTGCTCAGTCTTCTTTCCCAGGTAACAAGAGAAATTGTTCAGTTGACAAACATGCCTAATTCTTCACATGAAGAAAATGTTAAGACTTGACTCTAATCCTCTAGAAGCCATGTGGACAATGGCTCCTCAAGCCTATGAGGAAGCATCAACCAACACCCAGTCCCAGGGTTCTAGAGCCTTTCTTCCCCCACCCCCAGGACCCAGTCCTCCAGTCTGGAGAGACTTCCAATGTTGTGAAGGAGGCTGAACTTGGGAACTACAAGCAACAGACAGAGGAGTTTGGTTACCCACCTGGCCATACTCTGCCTGGTCAAGGTTTTCCACTTGCAGTGACACCTAGTCTTGGTGTGGGTGGCTTGTGGGACTACCCTTCCTTTTCCTTACCCTATTTTTGACTACTGGCTCCTGGACGGTCTATATCCTCCTGGCACCTATACCACCTTCAGTAAAAACCATGAGAAAGGTACTGACTACTTCCAGAACATTCATTATCTGAAGAAACATGTTTTTGATGCTCCAGACACCTGAGAACCCTGGATCTGGGCAGCAAAAAGGTAGGAAATATTATTGTCTAAGATGTACACAACTTCACAAACCTCAGGTTGAGGATTAAAATTTGGATTTCTGCTGAAGTTTATGCAGCCTATTAGGAAATGTGCAATTTATTTAATATACTCGGTTCCCTTCAATCACAAAAGGGCAATCAAATTTAAGAAGCCCCAATTATGTTGAGAGCTGTTTCTGAAAATCATTGTGATTTAAATGTAAACCTGGACAACATATTGCTCAAGATCTTCTATGTTGAAGATCCATTTATTAGCCATTTCTATTTAGTTGAATTTGGTCTGTGCAGATTATAGCTCTGCCCTGAGCAAGAATGTCCTGGATTGAATTCCAGCCTGGGGTTTTAATACATGAAGTCTTCAGGTGCATGTGTGAGTTCTCCTTTGGTACTCTGACTTCTCATATTCTAAGATAATGATTGTTAAATGTTTTGTTTTTCTCTTAAGTACAAGTTGGTGGTTTTGTGTTGCCTTGTAATGGGTTGGTGGTCCATCCTGGTTATCCCTAATGATGCGGTTCCATTATAGCTTTTACTATTTATGAGTTGCAGAGAGGTATTTCAACCAGCTGCATGCCACATTTATTCTTGGCTCTGGAAGTCCACCTGGACCTGCCAGCTTATTTTCAAAAACAAGCTTTAAATGCATCTAAGTACTTCTGTACTTGCAGAAATACTTTGGGGCTACTCTCTAACATCGTTTGTAATTGGCTTTCTGAAGATTCAAATAATGGCCAATTTCTTTATTAATTTTACAGTTTTTTTCGACACAACACATGTAATACCTGCCTGCAGATATTTGACACACATTTCTCCACTGAAGTAGGTCATCTGCAGATATCCGACATGACGTAGGAAGCTTAGTCATAGAAGACGTTTTACCTCTGAAGATTTTGTGTATGAAGATGTACCACTTAGCCAAAATATTTGGTTATAAATGAAAACAATTTTATCAAATAGTTCTTCAATTACACATCAGAAATAACTTGATGAATATTGGGGCTACACAGTTGGTAGCACTGTTGCCTTGCAGCAAGAAGGTCCTGGGTTTGAATCCTGAAACATGCAAACTCTGCATGGAGTTTGCATGTCCTCCCGGTGCGTGGATACTCCGGCTTCCTCCCACAGTCCAAAAGCATGACTGTCAGGGTCATTCCTTCTTAGGTGTGAGCGTGCATAATTGTTTGCACGCAGATATCCGTGCAAACAATTATTGCACGGATATCTGCAATATATCCGTGCAATGCCAGTCCGTGCATCGACTGGCATTGCCAGTCCGTGCAATGCCAGTCGATGGCATCCTGGACAGGATGCCATCGACTGGCATCCTGTCCAGGCTGTGCCCCGCTTCTCACCTGCTGACTGCTGGAGATGCACACCAGCACCCCATTCGCGGCCCCATTAGAGATAAGCATGTAAGATAATGGATGAATGATGCATTGACATCCATTTTTTTTTTCTTTTAAAAAAAAATTGTAACAAATACCTTAAACACTAATTTTTTAATTATTTTTTTTGTACTTGTATTTCTTTGTTTGACTTATAATTGGAAGAAAAAAAATGTTTTTTTTTACATTTCAGCATATGTTGCTTCAAAATGCCACAGATTTGGTTCTTGTTCAGGTATGTATTGCTTCCTGTATTTCTTTATTTTATGTAGTCTCATAACTTTTACAATTCATAAGTGAATTGCGACATAAACGGAAGTAGTAATATACAAAGTAAAAAAAAAAAAGAGAAATTATAGGTGTGTGACCATTGTCAATGTAGATGTATATCACAGATCCCATATAAAAAATCTCACTCGATATTTTTAATTACAATCAGCTAATCATATTTATTCCCAGTAAATATTCTTTATCATAGTTTTTATTCCCTGCTGCAATATGCTATACAGTATCATAGAATGTTCTGGTACTGTTTTTAATCTGGACTCTAGAATGAGTCGAAGTGAGCCCTCTGTAGTTCCTCTTTGACGATACGCTCAGGCCTGTGTAGCGTTTGCCCCGCCCCCCTTCTATAAATACCCACCCTCTCCTCTCTAGAAAGTGCTTTACTTGTGGGATGTGCTGACAGAAGACTTTTCCTTTTATCCCACTAAAAACGCCCATTTTCTTTGGACTTGTTTGTGTTTTCGACCTCCGCCATGGAGCTCGACCGCCGGCTGCTGCTAATCCACTGCGCCGCTCACGCCCTCTCGGTGGCGGCGGGACTGCTGGTGGTCGTCCCGATGGCTCTTAACGGCTCGGCTTTCAAAGGCCGCTGCGCCCTCTTCTCCGCCGGCTACTGGAGGAAAGAAGACCGGGCCGAGTTTACGGAACAGCCCGGGGAGATGTCTCACCTGGTGGTGCAGCGGTGGGGCCCGCTGGAAGCCTGCCAGCTCGCCACATTTGTAGGGATTTTTACGACGCTTTACGGGGCTGCGCAGGGCTGGAGGTGCCTCTTCTATCTGCACGGACGGCATGACGAGTGAGTCCACGGACACGCACAAACACGGGGTTTGTTATTATAGCAGGGTTTAAGGTAGACGCACCAATTTTAAGTGTTTATTTTCAATCCAAACTAAACATATGTACAATATACCTCTGATTGGTATATTATAACAATATGCAGTTATGTGATGAAAAAGCTGAACATTTTTATTGGTACTAATAACAATTAATGCACAAATATTTTATTAATTACAAATAGTTAAATCTAATTTAAAATTTCTAAACTGTAATATAGTATATTTTAATGATCAATAGTATTATTTACATTGACAAGTAAAGAATCAAGTGTTAATAAAATATAACAGGAAGATGAAATGACTTATTTTAGATGAAGAATTAAGTCTTCACCTAAAATCATGCAATATTGATTTTTAACCTCCAGATTAGTGCTAGAAACTCGCATTGTTCATCTTTTTCAGTTCCGCTTTAAGCTTGTTCTGTTTTTAGCCTAGTACGAAGTTGTACAAAAATGACTTCTATTTACATATTAAATGGAGATTATAAAATAACAGTGCTACAATTCACTAAATGCATGTCATTGAATAAATGGAGATACAAGTGTGTTTTATATATACATTTACATTTTAAATTATGTATTAAACTATTTTAAAGTTTAAATAATTGCAGATTTTTTTTTTTACTGTTTAATTTGTTGCAAGCTTTATATATTTAATTTCCAATGTAAAAAGTGGTCTAAACATGGAAAATAGAGTATTTCAAAGGTAAATGTAGGCTCAAACTAACACAATACTGATCTGTCTCATAAATAAGTTATCTTTTTATGTAATAAATGCTGTTTAATGTTTTCCTATGTGCGTGTCTCCTCCCAGCACCCTGTTCTCATCCTTCCTCACGGTCTTGCTGAGTGTCTGTGTGCTCTTCCTGTCTGCGGGGGCCAGCGTCATTTTGTCTCTGGGATTCAGCTCTTGGTGCGACACAGTCACCGATGACAACACGCGTCCCTACAGGTAACATCAAATGATAGTTGTCTCACTAATAAATGTTACAACAGATAGCTAAAATAACTTCTTATGGTCTGTGTTCACAATTATGAGCATTGGTAATGACTTGTCTTTAATGACTGTTTGTGTTCAGTTGTGCAGAGTCCCAGTCTGTCCCTCTTTACCTGGATGTTGACACGTCTACTTTCTTCACAGATCTCAGTCTGGCTCAGGTAGGTGCTCAAACTGAAACGCACCAAAGATGCTTAATATGATAGAATCTTTCATGACGGGCAATAAATGCGACACATGATCGACAATTATGAGAAAACGGGACAAGTATCTGTAATGTCATCACTGAAGACAAAAATCTAGATGTTTCATTTCTTCAGTGGAAAAGGAGACATTGATCCTGAGCATAGGATCAGATCTCAAATATAAATAGATTAAAATCTGTTTGGTTTGGAGAACTGTTTTGACCTACTTTTTCGAAGTATTGCCAGATTAAACAGCTGGATGTCTCTGAAACAAACTGATGGTTCATGGATTCAAAACTGAAATATTCAGTCTCTTACAAAACTATTTACATCCAACAGATTTTTATTTTTTTTTATTTTTTTAGCTTTTGTGAAGTTAACACCACACCTTAAGGAATTTTATTGCATTTTTATGTGATAAAATGCAAACCAACAAGAGGTAGTGATTGTGAAGAAAAGTAATACATGGGTTAACATTGTTAAATTACAGCTTTCTGTCCAACATACAAAGCTCTAAATTAGGTAGAAACTAGACAACACCCCCTTTGTGAGAACAAGTGCTGGCAGTATCATGCTCTATGGACATTTTGTCTGTCTGGGAGAAAGGCCCTTAAGAGGCTGCAAAAGACTTGAGATTGGGCAGAGATGGCCTTAAAGCATTATTTTTATAATAAAAAAAGGTAAATCTGTAACATTTTCCTCCCAACTCAATTATTCACTGCTATGTATTGGTGTAGCACAGGGATCTGCAACCTTAAGAGTCATTTTAACTTTCAGGGCAGCCAAATAAAACTCATCTAGAGCTTCAAATGTCCCCCAACCTTTTAAAAAAAAAAAAAAAAAAAAAAAGACAACTTAAAATTTCAGATAAATGGCTGCTACTGCTAATCTATTGGCATTTTTAAAGAACTACTGTTTTATTTCTATTTTTAGAATTTAAAATAAAGATGAAGATAAAAAATTAGCCAAAAGAGGATGGATATTTTTTCTGTCGGATGGAATAAACTGGAAAAACTATTAAAAATCTGTTTTGCTGTCCTCACATTTAAAAATATTAGCTGGTTCTTTTTCATTTTTAGCCTAAGTTATTAAGAGCCATTGTGAAATGTTCAACAAGCCACTTGTGGCTTCAGAGCCGCAGGTTGCAGACTCCTGGTGTATCACAGATTCCTATAGTTGAAATACCAAAACAACTCTACTTAATGCACACAATATAATATTTTAAGCTGAGTACATGAATCCAAACTTTCAGATATTTTTGGCCTGTAGTCATGACTGTAATTCTTTGTTTGCATCTTCAGGCGTCTCTGTGGTTTGTGACGGCCCTGTGGCTGGTTCAGTCCATCCTGGCCTTCCTGCGGCTCTACCACTCCCACAGGCAGAACATCACTGGGCCTTGGCTGCACCGAGACAAGGAGCTGCTGCTGGGACACACTCCCCTCGACAGCAGCTCCCCGACGCCTCCTCTTCCCCCTGCAACCCCAACCGTCTGCGTCTGACGGGGAGAAAGTGAGGTAGTGACGCAGCTCCTCACATTTAATGTCACTGTTTTAAACCTCATCTTGTTCATTATGACCACTCATAATGTCCACTTTGCACGTCTTGCTGTTTACATGCCTCATCTTACTCAGCAGAGCCTGACTTTTTAAATTATATTGTCTGTGACAAAGCATCAAGAAACTGCAGTAGGGAAATGCCAAAGATACAGTTTGTTGTCATTACCTTTATTTTTCTGAGATGCATCTAAACAAGATTACGAAATATACAATAAAACATAGGATTTATCTAGTTTAAAGGGAACTGTGGCTTAAAAGGAAACGCTAAATGCTTAAAACTGAAAATAAGTAATAAACCATTTTACTCATTAAAACTTCAGGTGATTTTTCTGCCAGCTTTACTTAAGATTTGCATTTAAATTTGTTTTTTTTTTTGTTGTTTTTTTTGTGTGTGACCATCCTACGAAGATGGAGTTATCAAAATATCTGATTTGGAGTTAGTCGTATAGTTTCTTTCAGAAAAACCATGTTCAGCCACATGTTGTTTTAACCTGGTAACCGAAATGGCTATAAAACCAATGATTTGCCATCTTTCTCATAAATTAGGTTAATGACCTAATTAGAACATGTTTTGTATATACGATGGTCCTCAAACATCAGCAGCACCCCTGATTTAAAAACCCAAGTTTTTGTGAGGTATAAGGCTATGATTTAGAAACAGTCTTTGAAAAACGATCATTATTTGTAAAAATTGGGGAAAAACGGCACCTCACTTTACATTATCTACCTGCTCAACCTGGCAAAACTTCTCCAAATATATTAGAATATGAGAAAATTTGTTGCTCACAACCTCCTTTGATTTATATGCGAGATCTTTGGCTAAGCCAGTCCAAACAATTAACCTTGCTTTTATGAAGTTCTTTTAGTTATTTGACTAGAAAAATAAAAACCCGTTCACATTCAAGTTTCTAGCAGACTCTGGAAGGGTTTTGGTAAAAAGTTTGTTTGCAACAATTCATGATTGACAAAAAGTCTAGTTACATCTTGATGCTGCCATAACAATGCTTCACAATGTTTTGTTTTTTTTTGTTGACTGTGGCCTAAAGTTCAATTGTTTTCATGTGACTATTAATTATTTTCTTCATAAGGCTTAGGGATATTTTTGTCATTTCTTGTGTGTTTTATTTGAAATTAAAGGCTTCAGTTTTGCAGCCCAGCTTCATGGTGCAAAACATAGAACATTGTTGTCACATATATAGCACAACAAATGCTTTATAGAGATTCCTGCAGCTCCTTCAATGTTCATTCTCTTGGCACCAGTTTTTGTGACGTTACTGTGTCCCTTATTTTCTTCAACAGTTTCTATCTGTCTTTAATGTGAAAAGATGTATATTTATATAGTGCTGTGGATACTTTTTCAAGTTTCACCTGACTGAGAGGCCTTTGCATGATATTTTTTTGATCTATTTGTGCAAAACTGCTTAGTAAGAGACTAATCACCTGGCATTTTAACTGGGGTGTGTATTCTCAATAGTTTTGAGAATCACTCTGTGTAGAGGAGATGATCTCAAAGACAGCAAAAACAGAATGGACTTTGAGTCCATTAAAATGTTGTGAAATAAATTTGAGGTAAACAACTAAAATGTCAGGTTTCAGTCCTTACAAAGACTACTTTTATCTCAAACTGAAAGGATTCAAATTTAATCAGAAATGCTTTAATAGGCCAGTGATCTAATTGGTGTTCAGAACATTTACTGTGCTTTGTTTTATGTTACTGATAATGCGTCATGATAGATTTTGGTTATTTAAAAAGCATGGTTGTTTACATTTCTCCTGGAGTCCAACATTTTGCACAGTTGTCTTCATTAGGGATGGAAAAAAAGCTTGTTCTGTTTTATTCAGATGAAGAACTGGGATGCTTTTATTGTGAGAAAGAGGTTCATGGAAAAGGGCTCACTGTGTGAGCCTGACCTGACTGTTCTCTTGTGTGCGCACCGCTGAGCCTCTCTGCTCCTGTGAGGACTTTTATGATGGTGCTGTTTGTGTGGACGGAGCTGCTCTCTGGATCTCCTCCAATGATCTGTGGTAGCTTTGATACAGAGAATGACGATGAAAAGAAAAAACTTGCAGGCTTTTCTGAGGTTTTCTGTTTTAAATTGTTGCTTTTTGTGGACGACCAGAGCGGCTATAATGAAACACAAACAGTGGAGCTGGAAGTCTGAAGTAAAGAGAGATCATCTGGTGTTGCCGTATGAAGCTATTTATAAAATGGTTTTTGTATTTGAATTGACTGTACTTCTGTTCTCATTCAGCTTGTTTTTGCATTTGTCCTGTATTTAAATAAAATACTTGCACTAATGTTGTCGTTTCCTTTTTTATGTTGATCCTAAAGGATGTCCAGCAACAAGATGGTCTGTGTTTACTGAATTGATGGCTACACTACATTAGTCTGCATAAGTAAAGTAATGAAATCATTCTGTGGAAAAGTGAAGGATCCTTCATATTTTAGATGGAAAAGACTCTAACATTTAAACTCTTTCAGGTCTTTTTGTGCTCCACATGCTACCCACAACCTTTTTTGCCCCATGGGTGAATTTTAATAACAATGAGGTATATCTTTAAATGCAACAAAATAAAATACGACCAGCATGAAAATGGAGTTTTTGATATAAGAATAAATGTTAATCCTTGTGTTTTGGCTATGATTAAAATAAGAAACATGTCTGAAGAAGACCCACTGAATTAGGTGGTGCATAAATATTTAAGTGCCAATGTTGGTAATTTACCTCTTGCCAACAATGACAGACTTTAGGTCAGTGTCTTTTGTTTTTCTTAAGACACGTACATTTGTTCAAAAACTGAATGACAAAGCTGAACCTAAACGTTATATCTTCTTGGCCCTAGGGGGCGGTAATGCAACTTGGAGGGCAACCGCCCGTCAATTGACTCCAAAAAGAGGACGAAGAAGAAAAAAGGAATGTTTTGAATCAGACTCCCTCCTTTATCGTTCTGAGTTTTTTTTAATTTTTTTTTTTTAATTTTATTTTTCTAAAAAGTCCACATCTTGGGTTAAACTGATGTCTTAAGAATGAAGCTGGTGGACATTAAGAAGTTAAAAGTTACCGAACTGCGGTCCAGACTAACCGAACTGGGTTTGGGTTGTAGAGGTCGGAAGGCTGACCTGGTGGACAGACTATGGTCAGCCTCGCAGTCAGTACAGAGTCCAGAACATGTAGAACTGCTGGAGGGCAGCCCATCCACACCGTCTGGACCGACAGAACCAGATGAGGTTCATGTTCGGACCGAGTCCTCATCACAGCCGGTGGTCGACTGTGCCTCTGCGCCGTGTGAAGTAGTCCGAGGTAGAGAGTACACAGACACTGCCACTCAGACTGAGCCAGAACCCGGTCCACTTGCGGTACCACCGGGTTCCGAGCGTCTTTCAGGGGCCGAGACTGTCTGCCAGGCGGAGGAGAGGCAGCTGGGACATTCAGATGGTTCTGTCTCTGAGGAAATGGGCAGAGGAAGAGCTTTCTACGAGTTCAAGGAGGAGATACGATACAAAAGGTAAATCCTTAATTCAGTGAATGTTAAAATCTACAAAGCTAAACTAGACAATTTAACAAGTCACTCAGGATCCAATGTTTTTGTGATTTAAATACAGAACTTTTTCGATTTTAAAATCTATCAGCAGTTCAACTCAATTAGAAAACAGCACTATGCAATTCATGTTTTATTTCCGTACCTTCTTTCTGGTGGATGTATTGAATTTAAACTACCAGCTTCAAACTGATGTAAATGTGTCATTTAAGGTGTTTCTGACTAATAAGAATCCATTCACACTCTGGAAAAGAAAGGCTTGAGTATGAAAAAGCCTTGAGTTTCTAAACTCCATTCCTTATTTTTAATTGTTGAGAAATGTAAACCAACATTTCTAATAAATTAGAAAGTTCTTTTTCTTTGATTCATATTTAAAGGTTACCTTTTATGTTTGATTTGCTTCATCACAACTTACTTTTTTGTCAAGCTCCATAATTTTTTATTTTGAGTTGACAAAAGAAAACACAAATGAACATTAATTTGAAAATTGCCCATTAAAACTGCTTTAAAGAAGCTGTATAAAGTATAATACAGTCTAGATTTGAGAAATCCTTTTTCAAATTTTAAAATTGGTCCAGATGCCAGGGAAAAAAATTCATTGTCTTAGTTTAAGAGTGTACACACTCAGAACCACTTTTTAAAAATTTTTAAATATAGTTTTACGTGTTTCCATTTTGAATTGTAGAGGTTATAGGATGATTGAAAATGGAATTACAATTGTTTGCTTGATTAAAAAAAATGTTTGCACCGTCAATATTCATCTAATCTTACTATTTATAATGCTAAGCAAAATAAATCTGAGTCATTTTCTTAAGCCAAGAGTCTGTGTGAGGGACAAGTGAGGCCATATCCATTCCTAAAGATTTAACAGGAAAGTTCATTCACACTCTGGAAAAGTAAAAATCAGATTTTACTCGGTTTCGCTTCACAGAAAGTGTTTTTAATTGAGTAGCTGTGTCTTTCCAGATCCAAATCACCACAGCTTCAACAGGACAAAGACGAGGAAGAGTGGGATGAAGATAAAGTTAGATTAGATCCATGTGAGTACAGAGTGAAGTCAGTTTCCTTTTCTGGAAAGCTTTTAGAAACATCACTGATACTTTGATTGTTTCCACAGATGGCTGTCATCTCCACTTTGAAGTGAGTTCTGATGGATCCTGTGGGCAGCCACGGTTCTGGGATCGGTTCTCGTTGCTCTGGTCCGGCTGCAGGCTCACCCACGGGGTGCAACAGGGACGGGTGGGGTTTGAGGTTCGGCTGGAGAGGAAGTTGCTGACTTCTGACCAAGAGGTCAAGGATCCATATGGACTGAGAGTGGGCTGGTCTGTGAGCAATTCCTCTCTGCTGCTCGGTGAGGATTAGGTCGCTCTTTTCTGAGCATGTTCTGTTTATTGGCAGCTTTAACTGAAACTCAATGTGTTTCATATCAGGGGAGGACAAGCTTTCTTTTGCTTATGATGGACGCGGTAAAAAGGTTTCTGATGGAAACCAAGAGGAGTACGGTGAGCCTCTCTCTGAGGGGGACATCATTGGCTGTTATGCTGTAAGTTGTCTTTCTTTATGTTCTTTAGATAGAGTGATGCTGGGATTGTTGTTCTCAGATATTTTATTGTTTGTGCCTCCACAACCATAGGCCTTTTCTGCAGATGGCGCTCTTGAGTTGTTTTTCCATAAAAACGATCGTTTCCTGGGCACAGCTTTCTCCCTGAGTGCCTCTCCACTGCGGGGCCGAGTCTTGGTTCCTCATGTTCTCTGTAAGAACTGTTCAGTACGATTCCTTCTGGACCGCATAGCCCCTCAGTGGTACCCTGGACCAATGGGATTTACGCCACTGACAGTGCTCCCTGCTGGTCAGAGAGTGCGCATCACATCGGCTCCTACATCCAAAATGCAGTCTGAGGTTAGATTTTGGACCTTGCTATTCAGGTTTAAAGAACCTCAGATTTGTGCTTCAATATGTAGCACAGTCTATCAGGCTGCAGGTTTAATTTGTCTGTCCCTGCAGGTGGTTATGATGGTGGGTCTTCCCGGCTCTGGGAAGAGTTTCTGGGCTCAGACGCTGATGAAGCAGCATCCAGAGAAGAAGTACAGACTGCTGGGGACAGAAGACCTGCTCGCTTGTATGCTTGTCAGTATTCATTATAGCAATTCTTTTAGAGCTCGATCCACTTCTGAGCAGCTAGGCTTCATAACCTGTGTGTGTTTGTGCAGAGTGGTGGTCAGAGAGACGGTAGGCTGCAGCAGGCCTCCCAGTGTCTAACTGATCTGATTAAAGTCGCTGCCAAGACGGCTGGAAACTACATCCTCGACCAGGTAACCGAGAGCTTCACCCGAAAAAAATTACCAGTTAAAAGCTTGGTGTTTGTATGAATGGATAATTTAACGCAAAGTTTTTTCATGTTTTTCCAGTGCAATGTCCTCTTCTCTGCACGTCGACATAAGCTGCAGTTGTTTGCAGGCTTCAGGCGGGTGGTGATTGTGATCTTCCCGTCTGCCAACGAGTGGAAAAGACGACTGTTGCATCGTCGAATGAGCTGCGGCGAGCACATCCCTGAGACCGCCCTGCTCAAACTCCAAGGTTTGACTTATTTGCTACTTTTTGGAAAAAAAGAGTTTCAACTTCAGTTACACACAGGGATGGGTATTTATTGTCTTTATGTGATTTTTTTGTTCCTGTTCAGACACAGCATTGATGTTGTGTTTGTTTTCTTGGCTTCAGTGAGCTGCAGTCTTCCAGAACCGCAGCCTGACCTGATGGAGGAGTTACAGTACGCAGAGCTGCCACAGGAACAGGCACAAATCCTCCTGATGCAGTACAAAGAGGAGGCTCACAGACTGCTGCCTCCTGTCATCAAACCAGACAAGAAACCCAGATGGAACAAGAGAAGACGTCACTTTCTCAGTCCTCCACCGTCAAACAGGATGCAGTGGGGAGCAGTTCATGGTTGGCATGAGACACAATGAATATTTTCTTTTATTTAGAAGTACCGGAGCAAACTGCTGGTTAATATTGCCTTTGTCTTTGAAGGTTGGTACAACACAAGAGGTGACATGCAGCCTTGGAGTCAGCAACCAGAGACCAGACATGTGAGGGATTTTTGTCAGTTATTTGTTCAGCTTAATATAGTCTGAATTTCTTGGAACATATCATCTAATTTAATGTAATTTTTTAATTTGACGTTTATAAACCAAACCAATACCAAATTAGACTATTTCCATGAAGATTTTTATTAACTATGTAAGAATAGATTTAATGTTGTATTTAATAGATGTGTGCATGTTCTTGCTCCGGGTTGATTAATGATCACTGTTCTTTCTTTTTCTGGTCATTTTAGTGGAACCTGCCTTATCAGCAGCAGAACTGCAACTACAGCAGAAGTTTCGGTTTCAGCGGCTACCCAAGTTACTCCTGAGGAAACATGAAACAAGAAGAACGAGGCCGCTGTCACAGTGGACTGGGATGTTTTTTATGACAATCACTGCGAAGAACAAATGCCAACAGTGCCGTACAGAAGTCATGAGGTGTCCCTCATTTGAAATTAGACAGAAACACATTTTCTTGTAACCTCTTAAGCATTTGTTCTTGACATCCTCCTTTTTCAAACGATCTGTAATTGTTTTTGACACTTCAAGCTCATCTGAAAGATGTTAACCTAGAATGAAGGCCAATATTGGTCCTCTCATGCTCATTGGGAGGTAGTTGCAGAGCCATGAGGTTTGGCTTAAAAACAAGTCTTCTATAGTTACATTTCTGTCATATTGAACAGCTAAATAGGGCTTTTGGGGGCTCTAGTGTCCCTTATATGAAAGTAGGCTGACAGGAAAGGGGGGGAAGACCTGCAGCAAATATCGTGGGTCCGGGAATACAACTTGCTTCAAGGACTCCAGGCCTCCAAATATGGGTCACCCTACGCCACCACAACATGCCCGTCTTTGCTAGCTTTCTTTCCATCCTTTGTAAGACCATTTGTTTTTCTTTTGTAGTTGTTTTTAGCTCGACACTTCTAAGAATTGTCCTCCATTTTTCCAGTTCAATTTCTAACTTATCATGGTCAGCTAGAGTCGAAAGAAAACTTTATCCAGACCACCTTAAAAGGTTACAAGAAAAAGTCACTCATTGGAAGCAAAGTCGAAAGAAATGAGGAATAGTTTAAAACTTTTGCACGGTGCATTGTGATAACTATTGCATGCTGTTTTGTACAATCAGTGATGGCTGGGGTTGGTTTTCAAAGACAAAAACTTTGTAAAAGATTTTTATTGAAAATATTTTAACCATGTTATTTTACAAAGTACAGAGTTTTGACATCACCGCTAGTCTCTTGAGTGCTTGAAGTGAATAAATTTAGCTGGTAAACTTTGTGCTCATCTTTCTTCTCGGTTTGGTTTGCTTGGCTCTCCTGGTTTCACCATCTGATAAAGCAGCATGGCTCCTTTAGCGGAGGGACACATCTCCGACCACAGAGGGCTGCTTCTGTTCAGCTGCATCACCTCCTGCGACACAAAAAACACACAACAGAAACAACTTCTGTAATCTGCACCTGATGCTGAAGCAGGAAATCACATCTCTGACTTCAGAGCTGAACTGACCGTTGTGCTGAGGAAGACGACGTCTGTGGACTCATTGGCCTCTGCTCCTCCTTTCCAGTACAATGTCCTGACTTCATCAGAAGACAGAGAGCAGCTGAGGACGCAGAGACATATGTGATTTAAAGTTACAAAATGTTTCAGATATCAGGTGATATCTCACATCACAGAAAACACCTCCTCTTAAGCTTAATGTTTTTGAGATTTAAAGCAGTTTAAAACAAAGCAAAACCAAATGCTGAATAAAAAACATTTATGTGCAATTTATGGCACTTTAAAATCCAGATTAAGTAACATTGTGTGATAAACAGAAATATTGTAATGATTCAAACAATTTTCTAACTAAAGTCTTGCAATGAAAAGTGATTATTTCTGCAGACTAGATTCTTGGTTATTAAATAAGAAGTTTCTTTACACGGAGGGTGTTTAAAACCGGGATTTGGGGGAAATTTGTCAAATTTTATCAGGTAAAAAAAGGAAAAAATTGTTTTAATCACTTTTAATAATTAAATACAATCCAGGTATTCTGAAATGCAGACTATAAAACTACAAGTTTTACTGTATATACCCATTGATGATTTGTTTATTGCTTCCAAGAAGTGGTTAATGGTTTAACTCCAGTGATAAACAGCAGAAGGAAACCAGGGATTATACACTCAAATTCAATAAATAAGAATATTATTGAAATGCATATTTCAGCAACTTCTTAGCTAAGTGAAAAATGATATCGATCTATCACACACAGATTGATGTTTTCAAACCTTTATTTCAATTAATTATGTTTTTTCTGCTTACAGCTAGTAAAAGCCTAACATTTAAAATTAGAATATTGTCACATCAATAAAAAAGCATGTTTAATACAAAAAAGTTATGAAAAGTATGTTTAATACCTTATTAAATTATGATTTTCTTTCAAAAGGTACTTTTAATCAGACAAATGAACCTCAACAGAGCACATATTCTAATTTATTGAGTATGTCGGTGTGTGTATTGCACTCAGTACAGCTTGTTCAATTATGCAACAGGCTCAATAATGGAACAAGAGAAAAGTTTCCCTTTTTCAGTTCATGTTCTTTCTGCTGCTCTGTTTTGATTATGATTTGATTGTAACTTTAAGATTTTAATAAGTTTTTTATCTGGATAAAGAAAGGATACTAATACCTGATGTAAAACTCTGAGCTCGGGCGTCCAGCGCTGGTGTGGTTGAGAGCAATGCCCATCAGGACAGGAGCGCCCAGGCTGCTCAAAGGAATATTTACCTGCAGACAGAACAGGTCGGGTTCAATTAAACATTGTCTCAATTTGATCTCCCTTCTGGATTAATACATCGTGTTCCCAATTATTATGCAACTTGGATTTAAGTGTCATAAAGATAACATTTTTGTTGTACTATTAAATTCATAGATTGTTTTGTGTGTCAGGGCTCTTTGAATCACAATAATTCAAAGAGCTGGTTGATTAGTTTGTCTGGTGAGCTCAATTAAAGGAAATCTACTTAAGAAGGATGTTCCACATTATTAAGCAGGTCACAGGTTTCAAGCAAATGGGAAAGAGAAAGGATCTTTCTGCTGACCAACATCATCAGATAGTGTAGTGCCGTATGACAAGATATGAAAACATTTGATATTTAACAAAAACTGGAGCGTTATCGTACTGTGAATATATTTGTGGCTGATTCAGAACAAAGATGGGTTTGTGCAGATAAAGGCATAATGAGGGAGGTTTCTGTTAGACAGATTCATCAGATTAAGAGAGCAGCTGTTAAAATGTCCTTACAAAGCAGTAAACAGTTATTTGAAGCTGCTGGTGCCTCTGGAACCTCAAGGTGGAGGTTCCTCCAGAGGCTTGCGGTGCATCAACCTACTATTCAGCCACCCCTGGGATTGGTAGTGGTAGCTTTGTTCAGAAAAATGTGACTTATACTGTAATAGTTCATGATTTGAAAATTATACTGACCATCATTTGCATTGACCATTGATTGGCATAATAATTTGGAACATGATATAACCTAGATTTGAACTGAACTGAGAAAAGGACAATGTAAAGCCACTGTCACATTAAGATAAACTGATTTAAAATGGAAGTGTTCTTATTTTAAACATGAAGCAACTGTGACCTCGTCCCTGATTTCAGCGCAGATAGAGGAGAACAGCTCCGAGACGACGGCGTCCGGCCTCTGCTGCATCATGACCAGACTGATCTGCTCTTTACCCGCCGCCTCGGCCAGACGCTCACACACCGCCTGAAGACAACAGCAAACTCGTGAAGACCGACCACAGACGGAGAGTTTAAATTAAACGTTATTCTTTAAACGTCACCTTTGGCTCTGGGTGGCCGCCGGGAATGTCCAGCAGCCCCCCCGCCTCAGCCACCTTTTGGCTCCTCCTGATGAACACCACCTGACCATCACATGTGCACAACACGGCGCCAACGCCCAGGGGCTGCGCGAGCAGAGCCAGAGGGTCACCGAACTCCTCCTGCCCACGGCGCCGGAGCTCTGCCACTTCACCAGACCAGTTTGTTCCCAGGTAGTCCTTGTAACAGGTGAGGCCCAGCCTCAGAGTGAGGACAGAACCAGGGTGATGTTTAGGCTGTGATATCTTCTGAATGACTCCTTCACCATCTTCTGTTTGACGTATACAACCATTAATAACGTCCTGACCTGTTTTACCGCCCTGCTGCTCTCCACAGTCAGACTGAAAGCAGCCGAGGTTCTCTGGAGAGGCTAAGCAGAAGGAATGTAGCCTGAATTTGGCTCCGTTAAAAAGCCACGGCTCCTTGGAAAGCCGTTCGGTCCAAACCTGGTTTATGTGCTGCTCAAGAAGAGGACCTGTCTGCCTGTTGAATCTGAGGGAAGAATAATCCAGAGTTTACTTTCATCTCTCAAAGAGTTTTCCCACAGTTCTTAAGAGTTATCAGAGGCTTTTGGTTTTCATTGGTTCATTTATAAAATGTGAAACATACTTTGTCGTAGTAACAGGCTGCTGGGAACAAAATGTCTAAAGACGTTTTGTTTTATGTATCAACACTGGTTCATGTACTGTTTTTTTTTGTTGTTGTTGTATTTAAACTAAACTAACAAAATTTTCCCAGGCCTCCTTTGTAAAAGAGAGTCTTAATTTCAACGGTGATTTCTTGCTTAAACAAAGGTTGAACAAAAAATAAATAAATAAACAACAATAGTAAATTCCTTAACAAAAAATAGCTTTTATAGATAAAACCTTGATACATAATATGTTTTAAATTAAATAAAAAATGTTTTTTACTTTTTTGTAAAGAATTAAGAAAAACTAGTCCTATACGAAAAGACAATTTGTTAATGAAATAAAATGAAACAAGTTTTATGAAAATAATCCTACTCTTACAGCTAAAAAGATACTTGGAAGATACTTTGGAATGAAGAAAAACATTTTCAAACTAAAATAAATCATATAAAAAAATTAATCTACCTTTATGGAGAAAAATAAGCTTACAATTGGACGAAAAAAAAATCAAACCTACTTTATGCAAAAAAAACAAACTTTTATCTAAGAGACAAAATACTTTTCTGTATAAACTTCTCATAATAGGTTTTACAACAATATTTAATTTCCTTTTGGGGTCAATAAAGTGTTTTTGAAATTAATTAAAGTACTTTTACTTTAAAAACAATAGTACTTATATATATATAAAAATAACAATTTAAATAATAAAAAATTCTCATTGGTCTAAAAACATCTGACCAAGACCCATTAAAAACATAATTTCCTTATTATAAAATATAAGGAAATAAAACATTATGTTTACAAATAAGTTAAGATCTGAGTACCTGTCTGACAGCTCCACCTGTACTTGGTGCTCCAGCAGCCCTCTCCAGTGTGCACAGTCCAGCAGAAGAGACACTTCAGGGTCCATCATGTTTACTGTGGATGATCACTGTAGTCCACTACTCTCTCTGAGCCCAACCTGGCCCTTTAATTGGTCATGATCATCATATGAAGACAATGACGTTTTGTATCCTGGTAATAGGAGAGATTAAACCTAAAGGAAAAAAAATATGTGTAAATCATTTTAAAGACGTCAGGGAGAATAACATCTGAGTTAGTCCACTCGTCGTAAGTAAATAGAAACACTAAGGACAAACAAATCAGAGACTAAAGCTGGATGAATGTAATATCTATGTTTAGTTCAATATTGCATCTTTATGAAATAAAACGAGTTAGAAAGGGAAACTAATTAGTGGCTTTAAACACTGAACAGAGTCCAAATGTGCATGATTTGGTTTTGTTTTAGTCATCAAAGAGAATGGGAGGTTGTGTGGACCAGATTTTTGTGGTGCAACAAATCCCACCAAAGAGTCATATTATATTTCCCATTCTAATTATTACTCTTAAAACATATATTAATTCTAGATGAGTGCCACTTATTTGCTGTTCATTTAACTTAAGAATCTTAACTTTAGTCCATGTGTGTTTTTCTTGACTCTGTCAGTCCTATTCATGTAAAATCAATAGTTTGTGTCATTTGTGTCACTGTATCTTGAATCACTGCACTCTTAGCAAATATGACCCGAATATGGCTGTGCTTAAGAGTACTTATAGATGCAAAGACATTCTTTCTGAGAATATAGCAAAAAGTATTAACATTGCAACGTTTGAATTAAAAGCATTTAAAATTGCATGTCTTGATTAGCGTACATATCACATTAGTCTGAAACTGTTAAGATAATGTTTGCCAATGTTTCCTGTCAATTCAGTTTATCAAAAGTCATCATCATCAGCTTTTGATGATGACTGTATAATCAGTGACCCCTCCCACAGATGCACTTCATGTTACTCTTTGACCTGCAGAAGTGCAAGGTGTGGTTTAACGTTAGATTCGTCTTTATAATATTTTTAACCAATAAAACTTAACAAAATAACGATCTGACGGTGACCTGATATAGAAAGTTTCTAAATATGTTTTAGAGTTTTAGATCACTTTCACTGGATTTAAGCAAATAATTAAATGTCCATCCTAAGCAGCACGAAAAACATAAACAACACGGTAACAATGAAACGAAGTATTGTCAAATAATGCCATTTAACAAATTTAGCATGCAAAGCATTAACTAGTTTACCCTAAAAGTAATTGTAATAACATGTTTCACCTGCTTGGACAGCTTTGTTGCTGCTTCCTTTCTCCAGACTGATCTGCCTTTCAAAACACTAGTCGTTTCTTCCTCTTTTCCCCAAATCTACGTCAGATGGCAAAGATGTACTCAATACCGCCGCCACGTGGTGAAACTGTAAAATTACAGTTCATTGTGGAATGGAATGATTAAGATGTATGTTTTTGCTCAGACATATCGCTTATTTGTGACAACTGAAATGCATGTCACTATTATGTTATGATCAAAATCAAATTTATATATCCACTTAAGGTAATCGCAGAGTTACCCATCGTGGAAAAGTTAGGGGCGTGTTTTGGCTCTGTTTTCCGTCAAGTTGCCCGCATACATTTTATTTATTTATTTATTTTTGTTGCAATTTTAAAAGTAAACATACAAAAATGTTTTAAAAATTTTTTTTACAAAAGATTAACACTGTGTTCCTCTTTGATATTTCTAAAAGCATTTATTTTCTCCTTTCAAAAGAGAGTAACTATGCTCCCCTACATCTCAGAATCACAGAGAAACATTTTAAGGCATTTAATACTAATTCCAGGACTTATTATTTTAGACACAAAAGAAAAAAATATATATAGGTTATTACACTGTTAATAAATTGCGTTTTGTGACACAAAAAAATCGCAGTAGTGACGACAAATATTTTTATTCTACTTTTTGTTGTATTTACAGTGTAAACTTGGGTCGCTGGTAAACTGTCTGCTTTATTTTGAAATTAAGCTTCGTTTCCGGTTCCCGTTATGCTAGCAGCTTGATGTGTTGGAAAACTGGAGCGTTACGAAACTGATCTCATCTGGTATGTCACCTTTTTCTCCTTTTAACTTCTGCTTATATAATGATTAGTAGTTATACTTCACATCTAACAGAGTAATAGAAAAAACGATTGACGTTGTTGCCATCCAACAGGAAGAGTTGGTAGACTCTTAATGCTAAACCAGGGGTTAGCATTTGCAGCAGAACTCAGTGTTCTTCCTGTCAATTCAGTTTATATTTTTGATTGACAGCTGGAATCATTTCTTACAAATTATAAGGGGACACACCAGTTCAGTAACTGTCTTTGTTACTCCTGAAATCGCTTACTGATACAGTGGCAAGGCTGACAAGTTGTGGCTGTTTTGTGGTTGTTCCCAACCCTTTGTGTGTGTGTTGTTGTTGTTGTTTGCAGTCATCTGCTGACAGATGTGTTACAGCTGCCCACCTCAACAGCTTCAATGGAAACACAGTGAAAGATAAACACTGGAAATTAGTCAAACAAATTGCTTGTTGGTAGCATACATGTGTGTGTTTTCACAACATCTAGGTGTATAGGGATCGGCAATGTTTTCACCATTCAATCTGGAAAGGATGATAAGAATGTCTCAAAACTATCTAACATCCTTAATTCTGTAGTGATGACAATTATTCTAAAGTGGAAAGTATTTATGATCTACTCCTATCTTTCCTGGGATGGACATCCAACTAAATTGATTCTAAGGCCAACCTGTGCAAAAAAAACCCCTCAATTATAATGTTTTATTTGACATGTAAATGTCTCGTCTTACTGAAAACAACACAGCTGCACAACGTAGGTTTGCAAAGTTATGTGCAGCAGAATGACTGAACAAGAAGGGAATCAAGTTGTTGCACCTGCCCACTCAAAATCCAAACCTCCTCTTGATTCGAGAGCTCGTGTAGAACCTTGATAGAAATGTGTAGAAACTAATTTCTACAAACCTTAAAAGACTGAATCTTCCTCTAAAACGAAGTAAGAAATTGACAATGTTACTGACAACAACTATAAAGAATTATTGCTGCTTCTGCAAGCTGTGGAATAATGGGGTTTCGAGTTTTCTTGACATTACTTTATCAAAGAGCTAATACTCTACATCTATTAAAGCACCAAAATATGAAGAACAAGACAACTTAAATTTGTGTCTTTGTTCTTCAGTTTTGTGGTGGCCTATGATCTAGGTCATAACAGGTGCCTTGTGAATTCAGTGATTTATCTCTTCATTAAACAAGAAATAAGCTAATTTTAAATTTGGTATAATGTCTGTCCTTGTTACAGGTCAAAGTTGAATATTTTCCGTCATGCAACTGGAAGCTCCGTTGCGACTATGTCAGAGTTGTATTTGGTGCTACAAGAGTGGACTGCGGATGCTATCTCGCAGCTCTGCACAAAGGCAAGTGTATCCGCTCTGTGTGCATGTGTGTTCTATGTAATCTGTTCAGATTTAATTGCCAGCTTGTTTTTTTTAATTATTATTATTATTATCTTTATCCCCACAGAAAAGCTGCAAGCTATTATGACCTGTTGGGAGTCAAATCAGATGCCTCTGTGGACGAAATAAAAAATGCTTTTTTTGACAAATCAAAGAAGGTACTTCACGAATAAAACTCTGCATTTAACCTGCCACAAGGGGGCGGCATTTTTTAAGATAAGCTAAGCTTGTTAACTGTTTTCACATGGAGCTTCCTGCCTGTTTTCATGGAGAAGTTTCCTGAGTGATCAAGATAAAGATTTAGTTTTATGGCATGATTCTGCTATAATTTAGGATCGAGGCATCTCACTCCAGAAGTAAAATTAATCTCAGTCAGAATTTAAAACTGCACATCTGAATATATAAGAATACTAGTGGAAGCAAAACATCCCTGAGGAGAATATCTCACATCATTGAGTCTGGCTCACTCGTTCCACAGCTGCACCCAGACAGCAACCCGTCAAACCCGGAGCTACACAGCCAGTTTGTGGAGCTGAACGAAGCCTACAGAGTGCTGAGCAAAGAGCTAAGCAGGAAGGAGTATGACCTTAGGCTCCAGCATCCATACCAGGAGGGGCAGGCCTTCAGATCAACATCTGGTCACACAGTGTACAGAAGGTAAGGCCTCACACTGGATTGGTTGATGCTCTGCTGCAGCATTTGACTTGTGAAGATGTTTAAAAGCCTAAAAAAAAAAATCCAATCTTTTGTTTCAGTAGCTATATCTCACATAGAAAACCTTTAGAAAAATCAAACCTTTTATTCTGAGTACATTTATAAAGTTTCACAAGGATTCAGGCAAAGTCCCTTTAAAATGAATCGAACAAGCATTTTTTTAAAAATTGCTTCTACCTTAATTTTTAAAATTTGAACAGAGTTTCTAGGACCTTCTAATTATCTGTGAATCTGTGATTCTTTGTTTTCCTGATTGAAAAAATAAAACACAACACTGAAGCTTGTTCTTTATATTTACTACTCAAACCAGGAAAGACAAGAGAACAGGTCATTAGAGTTAGGCAGATGTGTGTTGATAAATGTCTCCAACGCACATCAGAGTGTCGCGTTAGAGAGCATTAACATTCAGTCAGTTGGTGTCTTTAAAAAATGTTTTTTGTGTCATGGGGTCAAAGAGCAGACTGTTGGACTTTAGCTGAATCAGAAACAACGAAGCTCCTGTTTAACAGATAAATGTGTTGCTCTTTAGAATAATACAGCAAAAAGTGGCATCTTCTGGGCATTGTAACTTTTAGAACCTATTTGAGGTATGTGCCAACAATAAAGCGTCACCTTTTTCCTACCATCACAAACATAAAGGTGGAGTTCATTAAATGCTAAGGAGTCTTTAACTGGAATTGTATGATTTGTTTAGGTGGGACTAAGATTTGGGGATGTGAGGAGTTAGCAACAAACTCTCCAGGTGGGTTTAATGTTCAACAAAATCAGCTCATAGTCACTGTTAGTTATTGATTGGATATGTATATAATTATCAGAAAGGCCTCTGTTGAACGCTAGTGATATTAAGTAGAGTAACTGCATCGCTGGATGAACTGAGATATGATGTAGTTAGTTCTGGTAGGCTCCCTCGAGTTCTGTGAGCAAATATAGAAAGTACGCCTGACCTAATAAGCCATGGCATTGATTTTAGCACAAATGTAGTGCTTTAAAGCCAACAGAAAATTTTTTTTTTTCACGTTCTAACATTTAAAAAAAAAAGAAAAATATAAACATCAACCTCACAAGTGATTAAAATATCTGATGTTCTTTTTGTCGGGAGAGAAAACGGAAAGTTGTTGAGATTTATGTGCATTTCAGCTCTGTTACCCCCTCTGTTCGCCTCTGTTCGGTCTGTTAGTGTCACTTTTGATCATCGCCAATGTATTTCTCTTCCCTCCTTCTCCCAGCACTACTACTAACAACAATGTTCGTTATTGGGAGCAGTTTCGTCAGGCCCAGTCTCCAGAGGCAACAGCAGAGGAAAGTAAGCAGAAGAGTAAGAGGAACTTCAGGCTGGTAATTTACTGTGTCATCACGATGGTACTCAGCGTCGGAGTGCATGCGGTCTTCTTTAGGTAACTATTGCCGTACCTCATGCTGAAACCTCAGGCCTCTCTATTAAAAAATCATCTGAAAACCTTTTTTTTATTGCACGGTTAATTGGGGTGTTTTTCTGCATGCCTCTATGCTATGTGCTCTGGCACAACCTTGCCACTCATTTCCTCGTATTTGTTTCCACACAATGACTCTGTGCCTCTTGTGTTTGCTGAGATTCACTTCTTTGTGAATATGAGCAGCTGTTATAACAGCTGAACAAACTCATAAACTCAGGGGGGTCTCAGGTCAAGCAAACAGTGAGTAGTTGTTTCTCCAACTTTTTCAGGAAACTGGAAGAAGTTCACAATAGTTTTATGGACGAGAAAGATAGAACCATCACAGAAATCTACAAAGAAGCCAAAGAAAGAGCCAAGTGAGTGCACCGCCTTCTGAGCATCGAATGTCTGACGCTGGAGGCTGACTCTCTGGTCTGCTCTCTTCCAGGGCCAACGGTTTCAAGAAGCAGACAGAAATCCTGCGGCAGAAACACGCTGACTTTCAGGAGAAAGTGAAAATTAATAAGGGCAGACCGGAGAATTAGGAGCATCTCCTCCTGCGCTCTCCTGCAGATTGAAACGTGGAGGAACTCGCTTTTGTTTTGCAACTGGTAGAAGTTACTTTTCCAGCTTTCTGCTTGAACTCGGATAAGATCTTGACTTAGCGGGTCAGGATGGGGATGTAGGATACTTTCCTTTGGCCACATATGTGTTGCTGCCACAACACGTTCAGGTATACAGTGCCTTGCAAGTCTACTCAAACCCCTTCAACTTTTACCCGTTTTGTCACATTACAAATACAAAATTTAGTGTTTTTTACTGAGATTCCATGTTATGATTGATTAATACGCGAAGGGGAAGAAAAACTCTGAACTTTATTGAAGCTTTTATCTTCACCACAGATATTTGTCGATTTAGGGTGTGTGGCAGCTTTGCACACGAAGGGACTTAAAATCAATGATCATCCTTCTTCTGTGTTGCATTGGAACTAGGTCCGAACTTTGACTAGGCCATTCTAACACTCATACAGATGAATTTAATCTAACCCTTTTCAGTGTAGCTTTGGCTCCACTTTGGCCAGAAGGTGAACCTCCACCACGGCCTGCAGCGTTTTGCAGTTTCCAACAGGTTTTCCTTCAGTGTTGACCAGCGTCCCGGTCTCTGCTGAAGAAAAGCATTTCCACAGCATGATGCTGCCATAACCATGTTTCTCTGTGAAGATGGTTTGTACCAGGAGAGACACAGTCTTGGCTTTGGTCCACACGTTGTGTTTTGTATAAAGGCCAGAAAGTTTAACTTTGGTCTAATTTTATTAGACAACCTTCTTCTATAGGTTTGCTGTTACTTCAAATAGAACTACTTGTGGCTTTCTCTCAATAACTTTCTTCTTGTCGGTCTTCCATTAAGCACAGATTTGTGGAGTGCCTGATTGTTGTCCTGTTAACAGATTCTCCCACCTGAGTTGTGAATCTCTCCAGAGATTTATGCTGCTTATCTGATTACTGTTCTCCTTTCCTGGTCTGTTAGTTTAGGTGGATGAATGAAAGAGAAGAAAACTAATGCACTCCACACTTTTCAGCTTTTTATTTGAGAATTTTTTTTCCCCCATACTGTAAAGTTGCTGGCCTGTAAATGCATTGAAGTCTGGTTGTAATGTGACAAAATGTGAACAAGTCAGTGATGTGTGGCAGTTTTTCAAGGCACTTGACATCACTGGGCTACTCTGCTGAACTATTTATAGTTTATGAATTATTTGAGGAGATGTGAGCCTGCACTTTCCTCAGAAGACCTCTTTAGTGTTTGCACTATAAAATAGGAATTTATTTTTTTATTATTCTTTTCATCCTGAACTCTGATGGCTGACTAGTTTTATAGAGGGTCTTATGAACACCAGGATGTTTCTAAAAGACACTGATTGGTTAATCGACATCCTTAAGGATGATTCGTCTCCTTTTGGACCGAACGCAGAGAGGGCAATGTGTGTTTCAGGTTAACCGCAACCTGAGTTCTCAGCTGTTTTATATTTGACTCATCTGCAGGGATGTTCTGCATTTTTACCCATAACTCGTGCTTGTTTTTTAAACAGACATGATGAGCGACCAATGTTATATCGTTTTACTTACAGACAATTTTAATAGTAACACTGTAAAAGTGTGGATTTTATGGAAATAAGCAACAAAAAACAGCAAATAAGTGATTGTGATGCAAAATCCAGAGCCAAAATTTACCATTCTGCCTCTCTAATTTCATTTTGGATTTAGAGAGATAGTTTTGTGTTTATTTGTCTTTGGATGAAATGCCTTATGTATTTCCCCAACAGGGACACCAGAGAAGAGTGATTAAAAGATAAATTTATTTCTTCTTGTCTGCTTTGTTGAAAAAGACGCCGCTTCATTTAAAAAAAAAAGAAAAAAAGTCATATTTTTCAGATTATCTTTTTACTGATATCCTCTACTGTGAAATTAATTTCCTCTGCTTGGCAAAGATAACACAAGGTTTTAAACATTTTCCTTTTAATGAGCAACAGCACAGCAGCTATTGGACAATGATTAATGTGGTCTGCTTCAGAAATCCAAACAATTTTTCCGTCATGTCAGCAATAAGCAAGAAAAAGTTCTGGACTGACAATAATCAGCTGAAACTTGTCTTTATGTGCGACTCCATGAAACAGGGTTTCCCTTTTTAAAGGGCAGATGCAGCAGTTTTGAGCTGTGAGGGAACAAACGACCGTTTTTCCTGTCAGTCCTCTTCTCACCAGCAGCCCCCGCCCTCAGACATCAGTGGGAGATAACACAGTGCGTCCCCGCATCGCTCGCAGACACCCTCACCCTCATGTGGCGTGTGAGTGCGCCGGCATAACCCAAACACACCATAATGACTGAGATTGTGGTGTCAGCTTGCCTACACAGACACACACAAACTCTTGATATAGGACTGAAAGACAAGGCTCATGGGAAAGGAGCTGCTGCAGCTATGAATAAAGTTTTAATTGACTTTCATGTTGAGTTTAATGGGATGCAGAGAAAACTGCCAGTCAAACCCCAGAATAATACTCCTGCCGTTTTTGTTTGACAAACAATAGAAAGGAAAATGGCAATTAAATAAACGTCTTTCTTTGTATTAAAAAAATAACCATCAAAGTTAACAAGTGGCCTCATTTAATGTTTTCTAGTAACAATGATTAACAAAAGTCTCTTAAAACTAATTTAAAACAAGTCACATTTTCCATCAATCCAGAATTACATTAATGCTTACAAAAGTAAAGATTTTTTATTATTAAAATGAGTGATTCTACAGTCATAATTACACCTTTGCAATGTATTCATGGTGACTACATTAATGGGACACAAAAGAGATCAATTAGTACTAGAGCTTTAAATGTTATTACACAGCTACTTTACAACAAATTGTAGCTAACAACTCAGATTAATCCATAAGAAAAATACATAAATGAGAAACAAATAGCTCTAACAAAAATGTAAAAAAATAAACTATTTCTCGATTGTGATGTATTTACCTCTCCTGTGGAACAACCCCACCATTCAAAGTGGTAAGCAGGGCTACTAATGAGTGTGTAATTACATTTGTTAAATGAGCCTGCCTATTAAACAGTAGTGCCATTAGTGCAGGGCGAAGGGGGGTTGTGGCCCTCTTAAAATTCCCCCCATCCACCATTAACCCTCATTCAGTCTTACTTGCATATTTTGCAGCAGTTAAAACTTGAGGAGGAATGGACCAACTTTTAAAAAAGCTAAGTTATGACTTTAATCTACTACAATATTTAGAAAATGGACCAAGATTAATATTGTGATTAATTGAACTTATGTTTTATCCTTTAAGTTACAAGTACAACCATGTAAATGTATCCAAGCAAAACTGGAAAACTTATTGTTATGATATAACTGTCCCATTGTACTTTTAAAGTCAGATTTTTATGGAAAAGAACGCACCAATGCAGAACTTTTGCGCAGTATGAACATTATTATTACTACTATGCCGGCACCAGACATTTACTAATATACATTTCCATTCCCTTTCGATATCATGAGAAAATAACCACACCACTAACGTTGCTTCTCTCTTCAGGTAAACATCCCTCTGTCCTGCGCTGCATCAGTGTGACATCCCCAAACAGACCCGACATGGCCAACCCCCTCACACAAACAGCAACAAGATAAAAATTACATCAGTTACTAATATTGGCCCAGTTTTACTTATTAAACCGATACCATGCATGTTAATGCTATTATTTTGTGTATTCCTATTTTGTGTGAATAATACATTTAAAAGAATACAAAACTTTAAAAAAAAAAACCATATGCTCGACAAATGGAAGTGGAAATCAGAGAAACAAACTTATGTACTACTTCACTAAAGTGAAGCGATGTTCATGTCATGATGTGGTCCATTTGACACGATTTTGTGGGTTTAACTGAAAGTGTGTCATCCCTAAAAAAAATCATCCTAGGTTCCCTACATGATCTTGAACTTGTGCTGATAAGAAGAAGTATATTTAAAAAGTCAGTACTTTAATTTATGATGTTTTATTTAGTTAAAAAAAAGCTGATGATAAAGTACAATTATCAGAGTATATATTTGTTTGTTTTTCAGCTTTCTTAATATACATGTTCCTAAATCTGACCATATGAGGCTCAACATGTGCTGGTTTATAGCCCCTCAGGCTAACTGAATTTTAAAGGAATCCTCCAGAGGCATGACCCCCGTGTCCTCAGAGGCAAGCACGGCCACGCTCCCCTCCTTGCATAGTGGGGGCCCCCGGAGGCCCCCTGATCCCTCACTCTGGGACCAATAGAAACGCTGCACCTGTATCCAGTGCGCCTGTCCCGCTCGGAAGAAAGTTGGCGGCGCAACGGTTACGCTGCGTGCGTCTCAAGGGCAAAGGAAGCGAGGAAAGCGATCACAATAACAAATGTAGAGTGCTGCACCTTTCCGCGGCTCTTTCTGTCTCTGTGTGTGTGTGCGGACTGCCCTGCTGCTGCTGCGCTGCCTCCGCCGCAGATGCACTTCCATGTCAGAGGAGGTTCGGGATTATAGGGGTTATTTATAAGGAGGTAATTTTAAAGAACGAAAACGGCGGAGAGATGCGCCCGGAGAGGAGACGTCACATTTTAATTTGGAGCGACAGTGTAGTGAAAGCGTGACCGAGTCAGAGGAGAGGAATATGCAGCGCTGTTCCTCAGCACGGCGGATCTTCACCGGATAAAACGTCCTATTCCTGGATGATACAGTTTTGTGTGTGTGTGTGTGTGTGTTCCTTATAGACACGCCAGGATTTTCTGATCGCTCCACGTTTCAGCGGGAATCTGTATAATCCTTCCGTCACGCCACGCCGGCTGGAACCCCCCACATCATCACTGGCTCCAAGGGATCAGAGCCAAACGGGACCGATTAAAGAAACGGGCTTTAATTTAAAGTTCATTCATTTTTCAAGACAAAGGCCCGAATCTGCTGCTGTGCTCCCAAGGTTACACATTAAAAACACACACAGAGAGAGGCACACTCCGTCTGTGCTGAACTTACTTCAGTCTGGAAACTGATCCTGGGTATGTTTCTGCTCTAATTTAAGCCCAAATGCAAGAAAGCAAAGTTGATATTCCAGCATTGATGATGCCACCCTGGGAGCGCTTTCAAGGAAGGGAGACTGGAGAATGAAAGCGGGACATCTGCGTCTGTAACCGGCGAAGAAAACCAACACAAGCCACCTACTCTATCTTTTTCGTTCTTTCTTCTTTATTTTGGATTGGACCAAAAACACTTTTTAAGGCGCGCCTTTCGACTCCTGCACGATGGGGATTATGCTCCAAGTTATTTTAGGAATGTTTCAGTTCCTGCTGCTCACCAGAATACCGACCTTCCATGCCAAGGTATGTTTTATTTGTCTCTTCTGACCCCTGGGGTTAGTGCAAGTGCGGGGTGATAATTATACACGGAGCCTCATTTTGCGGGGCTGAGGTTTTCTTTGTTGCTTTTGTAGAAGTTATCCCCTAGGTCAATGACACCTGTCACCTCAGGTCATGTGACTGACAAACACAGACCTTCAGGATGTTGTAGGGCAGTTAATCAGCAGTCACTCATGCCCAGAGAAGCTCTGTGAGTCACATTATAGTCAGTCTTAACAAGGTGTCCAAAGCTCTTGAACTTGGCCGCAGACATCAGTGCATTTTATTAGGATTTTATGAGACCAACAGGAAGTAGTGCATCACTGTGAGGTGGTTAAAAAAATACATAGGCCTATAGGTATATATAAAAATGAGTTGTGTTTGCTATCAGGCTTTAAATTAAGTGGGGTTAATAATTTGTATAAAACACACGCTATGGGTGTAAATTTACTTATTTAGCATACAAATGAGCCAAGATAGGCAGAATCTGGCTTTACTTCAGCCACTATATGGCGACAACATGCTCTTAAATATAATTAGCATGTGTTCAATATGCATCAACCGGCATTAGGGGTGTAAACAAGACATCTGATTGTGTGATGGTTTGAGGCATATTGCTATAAAAGGAGTTAAAATATAAAATAAAATAAAAAATCTTTAAAGTGCGGCCTAAAACACATTTTTAAAAAATACATCTGCAGGTATTTTAGAGAGGCTAAAATACTTTTTCTGTTATTTTTTTGTAAAATAATTCCCAATTCATCCAGACTGAAGAACAAAGTGTTGGCACAGATTCTCAGTTAGGTCTGGACTTTGACTGGACCATTTGAACACAGGTTTTAAGCCCTGATTAAAACCACTCATTTGTACCTGTGATTTTTTTTAATACAGTGGTGTTCTCAAGACCAGTGACGTGCATGTTTTAGTTCTTTCCTTGGTTCAACACACCCGACTCAAATGATAGTTAATTAAAAGACCTCTGCTGAACTTGACACTCTAAGGAGGTAGTCGGGCCATTCGAATCAGCTGTGTTGGAGCAGAGTCACATCTAAAACTGGCAGGATGTCGTCCCACGAGGACTAGAGCAAGTATATCAGCTGACCAAAGAACTTCAGAGTTACATCTGATAGAATAAAAACAATAAGAAAAGTCAATAAAGCATAGAGTTAATATTTTAAATCTAAGCAACTAACTATTAAACATAAGCAACTAACTATTAAACACGTCATACATAATCTGTCATAGGCCGTCGAAAAGAGATGAGTTTTTAGCAGACATTTAATGATTGTGGAGTCTTAGTACGAATAGGTAGAGGTGAGCGACGAACGCTCAATCATCTTTACATTTTAGCTTTGACCGTAAAACATCAAGGTGAAACTGGCTGGTTGACCAGAGTTCTCTGAAAGGTGTGTGGATGTTAAGAGGACCAGATGGGTCTCACCCATTTAAAACTTTAAAAGTGAACAGTAAAATTTTAAAATCAGTACGAAGGCAAACAGAAAGCCAATGAGCAGATTTTAAGACTGCAGTTAAAGACTTATGCTCCTTTGTACTACCTTAAAGCTGCAGCATTTAGGGATATATAAAGAATTTCAACAATCCAGACTAGGCTATAAAGTAAAATTTTGGTTTCATCTGACCAGAGAATTTTCTTCAACATGTTTGCTATGTCCGCCAGATGGTTTATGGTGAACTTCAAGCAGAACATTACATGGATCTCTTCTTGCCTGTCTTCCATAGAGAGCAGATTTGTGAAGTGCCTGACTAATAGGTATCCTGTGGATAGATTCATCTGCCTGAGCAATGGATCTCTGCAGCTCCTTCAGAGTCACCTTGGTCTTCTTGGATGCTTCTCTGATTTATTACCCCAGTTCTGATTAACTAGGCTGACAGCCACATCTTACTAAGTCTGCCATTCTCCAGGGAAGACCAATATAAAGCCATGCGATTGTGAAATAGTAGACACACCACCATTATATAACTTAGAATAAAATAATCTTTTCTTTTGCATCATCGCTTCCAACACTCTGTCACCTTCAGGATCTTGGGCAGTGATATATGTGTGAGATACAGGTTGAATTTCTTGGTGCCATGCAATGTTTGAACTCTCTTGGATATATTATTTTAACAGTTTTGTAACTTCACATCAGCCCTTGTGATATTACATCCACTGATACTACATATTCCTGATATATTGTTTTCAGATTATGGATTGAGTTGTTCAAAGTTTGGGATATTCCTCCATAACCTAACCTTGCTATAAACTTCTCTACAACCTCATTCGTCACCCATGTGCTGTGTTTCTTGATCTTCATAATGCTGTTTGTTTACCAAGTATGTTTAATGATTTAGTGACATCTGACTGCAACTGGTGTGATAACTTGTGACACTATATGCTGCTGTAAAGACTTCAACTTTCCAGTTCTAGCTGGATCAGGTTTGAACCATTCATAAGGACAGTTAATAAGTTGCCAGGTTATGGAAAATCCCCTCTCTGGCACTTGTTGGTGTTGTTCTTCGATCTTTCTTCGTAAAATGTGAAAAATTTGATGTTTAACCTTTTTAAACATTGGGGTGCAGAAAAAAACAATTTCATACCTATAAGTAATTGTTGAGCATTAGAATAAAAAAACAAGGTTTACATGCAAAATCTAAATGTATGTTTTGTCTTCATTTGGGTGTTAGATGGAAAGATTACACTATCTGTTTAGTGTTTCATAGGAACACAGTGAACAGCTAAGTCTGTGTCTGCCTCTAAAATTTGTTGATGAGCTTTGCCAGAATGCCACCAAAACCCTCTTATAGTCTGAAAAACAGCAAGTAGCAGCTTCAGTGTGTCCTATAAAAAGTTTTTTTTAAAAAAGAAGTCTGCCAACCCTAATATATCAATTTAAATAGTTCATTAAAAAATACTTACAGAAACAACAAAGGATTAAATTATTTTATTTTTTAATCTGTTTTTAAATTGACCACACATTACACATGAAAGTGCTATTGTTGTCTTTTTTACTTCTATGATTTAGACAGAAAGTTATAGCTCATAATAAACTCATGTTGACTGCACTAACATGCTCCTTGGTGTGATTTATGGGCTTATTCTGCAGGACAAATGTGGACGTTCTGCTTTAATGTCAGGAGGCTGGAATCAGGGACAGGCAGTGCAGCAGCACCCTGCCGCTATAATACTAGAGCTTATAGTCATTCATCATCCCAGACACTACATGAAACACCAGAAAGCCTCGTCACCTTCACACCCCGAGACGTTCTGCTTTTGTGCCGTCTGCCTCCCCGACAGCTTATTTGTAAAAGGGGGTCATCCTTCTTCTGTCGTGGCAATGAGCCTCGCTGGTGTCACGTCTCCTCCTTTCAACACACACACAGCCCCATCTGTACAGTGGGCCCAGGGAGTAGCTGGGAGTTAGACTGGTTAGACTGTGGACAGATAGCGCTGCCAGTGCAGATGGCTCTGGGCTGGCACTCATATTTAAAGGGTGGGTGTGTGTGTGAGGGAGAAAGACAGATATAGCTGGCAAAATGAGTTAATCTGAGACTTTGTCTCAAAGATAGAGAAGGAACATAGTTTAGCTCAGATGGGCCACAAAATGGCCTCAGTTGCAGCTTAACTTACTGTTGTTGAATCAATAAGAGTCAAACATGTGTGTGAGAGAGCGTTTAACAGGGGGTGGAGCACTTAGAGGGAGGGGGCATCTGGACAAAGTCTACATTCCCTCACAAGTGGCCTTGGTCTTCATGCACACAGAGACTAACTCTGAGCTGTAAAGTCTATTTTCACTCTTTCTGCTTTCACGGGAAGAAAATGTATTCAGGTTGTTTAGAGTTGTAAAAATACTGCAGTGCTAAATTTAGAGCACCAATTATATTGTCATGCAGAATATTGCAGATCATTTAAACTCAGAATTTCAAGAAATCAGTATAAGGAAAACACGTGAAATGTTGAAAACTTATTTTTCTTTAAACCTTTTTCCATAGTTCTCATTATATTTGAAAGATACCCAAAGCCAAATTTCTAATAAAGTTTAATGTGTGAAAGTTGTAATGCTCCACTAGTGAAAGTAAATATGCTGGGTATCACTTTAACACTCAGATAACAATGCTGTGAATAAAAATCATTAAAAAAAACATGTGAAATGTTGTAACATGCTGTGATAGTAGAATCTGATGGTGGAAATGGATCATTCACATTAGTCTCCAGGTCAGCCATTTTATTTTTCTATCTGGACTTTAGATTAGACTTTCTATTGTTAAATACCAGAAAAATCAAAGAGAAATACACTGGAACTATTTTGTCTTTAAAGGGCCAGTATTATGTACAATAGGCTATTTTGAGCTTTACATCATGTTATATTGTTATTTCCTAATCAAAAGCATACATGGAGTGCTGCCTTGATTCGTTCATTCATGTTTGAGAAATCATTTAATCTCCAGTGGCAACCATTCAGCTGTGAAAAACACCTGGGTGGTTTTCTGGGTGGTGCTCATTATATGAGCTATTTCTCAGTGAAACAGGTAAAAACTTTGTTAAAGGTTTAATAGAGGAGTGATGTTGTGATGTCTTCCTGAAAGTGGAGCTTCAGAAATATCAGGAGTTTTTAAAGCGACAGTTACAGTTTCAAAGCATCAAATTACAAAGTAAAATTTATTTTAATTTATACTTGATATATATTGCATTTTATGACAACTTAAATTAACATAGTTAATTGATTGTGCTATAAAATGGTACTATGTGCCTGGAAAACCAATCATACTTCCCTTTAAACAAAACCTTGATGATGATGTCACAGTTTTGCAAGCTTCTGATTGGTTAATTTACAACTCCTGAGTTAAACAGACAAATCTGTGGATGTATTTTAAGTCAGTACCTCAAACATGCTGCTTCCTTTCGTGACATCATGAAAAATGAAAAGAAATCAGCCAAATCAAATAAGAGGAGAGTTATAAAACATCTGCTCCAAGATGTCATGTCTTTTTTTCACCAGTCTCATAAAGGTGATATTATCTGTGTCATTAGATAAAGACACTTGTGGAAATAAAACTCAGCTGAATATGGTATATCTCTTCTCTTCTATAAGACAAATTACTGCTTCCTAATATTTTAACAATTCCCCCCCCAAACAAATACACAAACTTGCTTCATTTAAGAGAAAAATAATACATTTTATTTTATCCACAATAGCTCTGTATAAAATAAACATCAGTTGTGTCACTGGGTATATTTGTGCAAAAAGAGATTTACTGTTAGATCTATGATTTTTAATAAATTATTCATTCATTTTTTTGTACAAAATAATTTAAGCAGCCATCCTGCTGTGAACCAACATTAATTATTCACACAAGGAGCTGAGGCTTTGTGACTGTGAGTGTTTGAATAGTTGCGTTGATGCAGCTGATGCTGCGTTGATGCAGCAGGAAGATCAGATTTTGCTATTTCATGAAATAACACAATTAAAACAATGAAAATAGTTAGCATTATGAGTGTATTTCCTCTCTGTGTATTTCCTAGGCTGTGCTCTGTTTGGCTGAAGGTTTTACAACAGATTTTAAAGAAGGTTAAAAACTAAACAAAATAAAATATATGTTTTTTTTCTACAGCTTGCAAAGAGCAAATTGGCTGTTTATTTATGATGTGTTTACTAACCTGGAGAAATTGTAGGATTTTTCACTGTCCAAATAATTGCTCACTGTCGAGATTAAAACTTGTCAGTTCTGGTCACTATTGATTAGTGCAGTCCCATGTAATACAATGATACAAAAAACTAAAAATTATAATGTTCTTTGTTTTCATTGGAGCACATTTGTAATGTAATTTTAAAAAGTACAGTGAAATATTTACAACAGTAGAATAACAAAAACATGTGTACTGTGTATAAAAACAACATGTGACCTTTATAAATGTGTTTTGGACTCAATGTTGCCTTCAAACAAGATCCGTAACAAGACACGATGAATTCAAACTTAAACAATGGAAGCATACTCTTAAATTTGATGTCAACAACATATTTGAAAGTAAGCTGTGATTTTTGAAAGCAAAAGACAAGATCTGTGCCAGGATGTGTCCTGCCAACAAGGCTGGAGCTAAGAGAACAACTCACAACTAATTAGCTTAATTGGTAACAAGTCTGTCGCATCATGTTATAAAAGGTCACCAATTTATGAAGCGCTGAGAGGACAAACTGTTCATTCATCAAGCTCATCATTCATATGGCTGCGGACAAACAGAACATCATTAACAATGCAGAACATAATTAAAGAAAATTAACAGAAATCACTCTGCTCTTAGGAAAAACATCTGAAAACATTTTTAATGGACCCATAATGCAAATTGGGAAAATATTTTCTTCTTTTGTCTCTACTTGTGCCTTTAATTTGCTTTGGCTTCATAAGTGCAACAAAGGATGTAAGGAGAAACTCAGGAAAACTGAATTGTGGATTTAAAATGTATAAACAAATCTTATCAGCTTTGGTTTTGGCTGCCACTTAAATACTTCTGGTTCATTTCACTCTGGTAGAAACTTCATTAAGTAACACATTTTTTTAGCTGGTCTTAATATCTGAAATAATTGTCATTCTTTTGGTAATACCAAAAAAGCACTGCACAGCAGGTTATCAGCACAGTTTTAACAGAAACACTATCTCTGCCAGCATGATGGTGCATCAGTAAGTTGTGAACTTCAACAACTTACTGATTTTGGTTCTGTTTTCTGATATTCTGTAGTAATCTTTTAAAATTAAGACATTTATTTCAATAAGAAATAGATCAAGCAACCCAATCCTTCATATCTTACAGCAACATGTGTCTGCATCAGACAGAATTGGGTCCTTTTTGGTTCAATAGTATTTTATTTTCACCCTCGACAATAAAAGTGTTGAGTAAGATCGAGAATATGCAGAAAAGATGTGTGTATCTTTAAGTTGTTTAGACATCTGTGGGACATTAGAACACTATTTGACACAGCAAAATAATATATAGCATGCACAGCAGATCAGTCACAGTGAAACAAATTGAATTTATCTTGCATAATTCACCTATTGACATTTCCTCTGTGCACCTTCGTAGAAGGTTGTTTTTTTTTTTTTATCCATCTGTGGGCTTGAGGGCAAAGGTAGCAGGGGCAACAGGTTCAAATATGGAGCAGCCTGCTCCTCTACAACATCACGGAGCAGAAATTTGATCATGTGCACAGACATTTTCGCTTCAAGTAAACCAACAGACCTCATCTGTGCAGAAAGTGTGTTGTATAATGTGCCTTGATGTTTAAATTAGCTGTTGCACCTGCTGTTACCCTGAGTATCAAAGTTCAGAGGTTTCCAGGTCTTTTTTTTTATTACTATTTGTTCCTCTTATCTATGAACCAGGCTTTATTGAGCCTGTCATGTTCTGATCCCAGGTGTGAAATATTGTGGTGTTCATTAACAAGAGACACTTTGATCTTTGGATCTGCTCCAGCCAGGTTTCGCAACAACGTCAAAGCGGAGGTTGGAGACAATAAAACTAGGATGATTGCAGCTATTTAATGCTTTCCTCCAGAAATAAATATGGATTAGTGGATTAGTAACATCTAATGACATGCCGTGGTTTTAAATCCGATACAGAAATTAAACCACTGACGAATAGAATTTTTTATTTTAGATTTTTTTCTCTTATCTCAGAGGTCTCGTATATTGTGTTTCGTGTGTTTCAGAATATTAAATAATGAGAGATTTTTAAAATCTTATCAGCACTTTCATAAGTAAGTTAATGCTTTGCCTTCTACCCTAAAACTGCTGCAAAATGTTGCTCATTGCGTATCCTCCACCGCATGCAGAGGTTTGCAGAGGGATTTCACTTAGTTTACCTCTAAAAAACTTGAATTTAATACAAAACTATGGTTTTATAGAAGAGCATGACGTTTGAGCTCAACTTTAAATATAACTTAGTCAAAGCAAACATTTGATCTTCACATTCACCATCTTTACTGTCTCTCTAGCTCGCTCACTGGCGGCCGGCAGACTCCCCCAGATCCAGGGAAGGTCGGGAAGGTATGCCCAAAAATATCCATCAGAGAATCTCCATACAGGGAGTTGAAGGTGTGAAATCATAACTGGGAACATGCTTCGTATGTCTGTCTGTCAGTGCGACGGTGGTTGGAGGTATATTCCCGGAGCGGCTGCGAGCCTCGCGACACTCTGGTGGAGGTTTGGCGGGAGTTGCCGGGGGAGATCCATCACCTCTTCGTCCCGTCCTGTGTGTCTGTGAAGCGATGTGGTGGCTGCTGCGCCGATGAGGCCTTGGAGTGTGTGCCTTCCCTAACACACACCCTCACCATGGAGGTACACACACACACACCTCTCTGTGTTTTGGTTAGATGATAAGTGTGAAATAACTTTTCTTCTCGGCTCTGTGTGCAGCTGATGAGAACGTCCTTCATGAAACACGAGCTCATCGAGCTGCCCTTTGTAGAGCACAGCCAGTGCGAGTGCAGGTAATAAAAACGGTCATCTGTCTGGAGATTCATGGAGTACCTGCTGCTCACTGACCCCACTGCTCTCCTTTTTATATCTGCCCACAGGTTAAAGGAGCAGTTCCAGCCAACACCCACTACCAGGTAACACCACTCTGGTCTCATTTTATATTTAATGATATGTTACGATCTTATAAAGAGAAAACCTTACTCATTTTACAGATTTTAATGATGAATCATTAAAAATGTGAAAGGATGAGGAAACCTGGTGGATGTCTTTGTGTTGTCTATTTCACTTATCAAGTACAGCAGTTTGAGCTCAAAATGAATTTAACTTGTCAGCTGCTTGTTCCAATTTTTCAACACATTGCTTGTTTTTGTAAAATAATATTACTATCTGTCTGAGAAAAAACTGGTAAACTTATAAAGGAAAGCACAAATTTACTTGTGATCAGTGCCACTCACCTGTTTCTTGAAAGACGTGTGAGAGTAAGGTTTGTAACTTCAAAAAATGCATACTTAAAGCAAATCAAGCTCCAATACAAATTGTATTATAAACAAATTCAAATCAAACCCCTTTATAAAGAGTTAAATTAAAGTCGATCTATTTCAGTAATTGAAACCAAATTCAATCCAAATGGAAATGAATCCAATCTAGTCAAAATTAATAAAGCAACTTTTGAAAGGCAGAGGCTCAAAGCTTCAAGCTGACATGTTGGTTTGAATCATGAGACATTTAATTTCCATTTGCTGTAGAGTTTTTAAAGGATCACTAGCTGTGTAAAGTTCCCTTTGAACAAGGGTTATGAATGCTCCCTTGTTGTTTTCACAACTTTTTTGAAGAAGTTTTGTCCCAGTCTTCTTTATGAAATTGCTTTAGTTCATTAAGGTTTGTGCACATTTGCTCATGCAGAGCTCACTTAAGGTTCCACCTCCTCAGGACTTTGACTGGGCCATTGCAACAGCTTGGTTGCTTTCTATCTGTGCTGTTCTGTTGAAGATTTGCTGCCGTGTCTTGGATCATTCACCCGATTTGACCCAAGATTGATGGATGGAAAGAATCACATTTGAAATTACTTTGGCATGCAGAGTAGTTCATGATTATCTCAGTGACTACAAGGTGCCCATGTCCTGCAGCCAGAGACCATCTCAGTGACCTGAGATCCACTGTGTTAGAAATGTCGGTGTGTTGTGTTTGCTTTTCCAAACATGGCCGTGTGCAACATGACTCAACATCTGATCCACATAAAGAAAACAGATCCAGAAGTGGTGGTTCATCCAGCTCTGAAGATCTAAATAATCTGGAAAGAGTTTCTCCTAGAAATTGTTATAAACAAGCCATACTCATGGACTTTAACATCTAATCTTTTAACTTAGTCCTGCTGGACTTGCATTGTTGTTTTTTGGGATTTTTTTAGCAATTTCTTTGAATGTTTCATGGTGTGACCCTGCGTTGGATTTTCTGGGATGTTCTCTTCTGCACCGATTGGCTGCTACTAGACCGTTCTCACATTGATGAGCCTCAAAAGCAACTTCTTGAAGGATCTTGCTGATGTTTTGTGCTCCAGAGCAGCAAACCTGCCCAATCATTTGGCCCCAACTGTTGATGATGAATTAATCATCTGCAGTTTTTTAGCTGCACTCGGCTGTAACTTTAACTCTTAGATCATGTTGGTGTTGATGTCACTTTTATACGTTGTAAAATTTTGTACCTTAGTTTCAATGTACAGGCTTTATTTTAATTTTTTTTTATTTGGTAAATTTTACTTTTAGTTTGGTAAAAGCTTTAAAATCATTTAGAAAATACCAATAGTTTTTTGCTATAGTTTTCTGCTTGTACCTGTAGATTACTAAAGCTGGTCCACAGGTGCAGACCTGTGGGCCAACAGCGTGAATCGCATCATTTGTGTGTGAATTGGCCTCTAATAAATTTGCAACACTACCAGAGGTGGAAGTCCTCCCCACGGAGCCTTTCAGCTGCCAGCTGTAAAGTGGCTTTAATACCCAATGCTGTTGTTGCAAGGTGGATTCAGTGCAGGGATGTAATTGTTACATAAATGGGCTCTGACAGGACTACTCACCATTATGTTTTATTATCATGCAACTTCCTGTTTATTGTTAACTCATCTGAGATTTTGCGGTATTCAGGAGTTGATTTCAGATAATTTCATTACTCATTAAACTCTATTTGCTGTAAATAAACTCAGAGATGGTAAACCATGCTCTTCCTGTGAATGCTGCGAAAGAAAAATTTCTGCTGGGTCTGTTTGTTTGTGCGCCTCACACTGCCAGGTCCAGCCTCAAAGTCATATAATTGCATCCATAATGTTTATGTCCTCCTGCTTCCTGTTTGGGCGTGGACATAGATAAGGGATTCCAACCTATGTGTGTGCATTCATCCTGGCCATATTTAATGTTTTAATTACAGATCAAGAGCATAAGGTAGTGTCTGATATCCAAAATACTTTGTTTTTGGCTGTGTGCAAACACTTTTGTGCTTGTTTAAAATCTGTTTTTGAGTGATAGTGAATGTTCATTAGAGAGTTAGCATCTGTCTGACTCTCTTTAAACGTCCCGTCTCCCTCTGGGACGGCCCGCATCCTGTTGTCACCATAGTGATGATTTTATCTCCCCTGCCATGTGCTCTGTCCCAGACACAGTCACGCATCCATAATAGTAAATTAGAGCTCCAAAAACAACAACAGTGGCAGGAGGGGCTGTTAATAATGTCAGATCAAAGCTGGTTAACACTGTCCTCATGTCTGGATAAAGGTTAACAAGGAAAGCAGAATCACGAGTTAAGACCCAGAGGTTGTGCTGACAAGCCAGAATTTAAGAAGATGGCCAAAATGGGAAAGCGCCATCTTGATAGATCACCAGTAAACAGCGCTACGTAGGAGCAGCTTTACAACCAGCATTACCTAGGCTTAACGTTAACTAGCACAGCGTCAAAGAGTAGCATAGCTTGTAAAAATAGTCAACAAGTCGTTTGTCTTTGATGAGAGCATAGAATGAGGAGGATAATGATGTTAAATACCAGGTGTTCTTGCAGCACATCAGAGAACTTCTGTTTTTATTTGTGTGTCAAGGTACAATGTTCCTTTGGTTCAAAATCTGAGATTTAAATATCCTGCAGAAAATGATGCTCACTTGTGTTTTGCCACAATCAAATCTCAGTACTGTTAATATCAAAACCTTTTCCCAATATTTGTTTAAAAATTAACCTGACCAAAACCAGTTGGGTTATTGGGGCCCAAAAGAACAAAAATACCACAATTCTTTCCTTCAATTTGTGGATTTTTCCAGTCAGTTTTATGACAATAAATTATTAGGATGCAAGAATTTATTTTTACAACTAAATAAGACTGGAGAAAAGCCTTTATTTTTATCATGTAATGAATTTGGTGGGAATTCTCATCGTATTCAAACAAGGAAGTTGCTATAAACCTCAAACCTATTGTTTTAGATGTTTCTTTAAATAATTAATGATCAGTTTTTTATCATTAGATGTAAAGTCTTAACGAAGTGCATGTTGTCTGTTTTCAGGCTCCATTTGAAGCCAGCAGGAAAAGAGAGGAAAAAAGAGGGGAGGAAGTCCAGGCAGAAGAAAACCGGATCCATCAGATCTGTGTACGTTGAACATTCTTTGCGCTCTTTACACATTTTAGCTCAGTTTGAAGCTTAACCCTGTTTTCTTTCTTAAAGCAGTCTGGGTTTTCTGGATACTCTCAGGCTTAGTGAGAACATTTTGATTAGAGAAAACTGGGTTATCTGGGCTGTGCTTTTACTGAAGGACAATTTGTTTTACAGCCACAGCAACAGTCAAGGTCTCACTCACACACATCGCCATAATCCACGGATAAACTCCTTAGTCACGGTTATCAACTCAGTATTTAGCCAGTAGTTGGCCAATATGTGCTGTCTGGAGCTGGGAGACATACTTTTTTATAATTCCCAATACACTTTGGGAATATAATCACTATTAACTCCTGAAGGGTAAAAGATTTAGCACTTCTTTCCTCTGTAGTGTTTTTCATCTGCTTCCCCTTCACTTTATTGTCAGTCATTTCCGGACCCTTGGGGCCAGAGGTGGCTCCGTTTGGGTGTGATGTCTCCCAGCACCCATCCATCACTCAGAAAAGGCTTTATTCACACTTTGGCAGGGGTGAAATCTGTGTAATCTGCTCCCAAATGCCACTTCTTCTGTCCATGCCAGTGGCAGGCGTGGCCACTGGGATGCGAACAAAGATGGGTCCTCTCTGCCTCATTAAGTAAGTTCATTAAAGCCGCCGGCCTCCCGGGGACGAGCGAGGCAGAACCAGCTCCAGTTAATGGACCGACTGACGCAGGCAACTTTCTCAGACTTAGACTTTGGAGAGCGAAAGATCAGGGCATCTAGAGGTGGAACCATAAGAACAGAAAGGCAACAAGGCGATCATAGCCATGGTAACAGACAGAGAGACAGACGGACAGACAGAGGAGCTAGTTTGTCAGCCTCTAAAGAAACATTATCTCACATTAGTCACACATCTCCCACTCACTACATTGTGGGGGTTTGTCTTAGACAGACGGTGTGCATGTTCAAACAAGCCCTGCATTTCATTTTTAGAAACTGCATCACTATTATCTAGACTAACATATCCCAGTAATTATTTTCCAGATCTGTCACACATTTTTGTTCCTGGCCAACAAGCTCTGCAGTCCAGTCTGTGTTCATTTAGGATTCTTAAATAGAGTCAATTTATTCTTGTCAAAGATGGATCTGTAAAATAAAACCATCAGCTTGTCATGCAAGTCTGACATCAGTGGAAAGTACAGTTTTTGTCCAAATTCCAGCAAAGATAACAAGAGTGAACGGACAAAATTGTGTAATCTGTTTTTAAAAAGTTAGCCATTCTCTTTTCCCCTGTGGCATCTGATCCACAGGGGAAAAGAGTTGTCCTCCTGTCCTGTTATGAAACAATATGTCATTATTTAATCTACTGTATTTCATCATATAATTCATTGTAATGTATCAAATGTTTACATTTCATTATACAGTATCCCTCCCCCCACGTCATTGATCATATTGTGTTATGTTGTATCTTATGCTGTTTTGTATCATAATATTTTGCTTTAAATCACAACTCGTAATATGTTTATAATTCACAACATCTCGTTGATCATATCACATTTTCTCATACTCTTATATTTTATCATAACAAACTGTATCGTAACATGTGGCAGCATTTCATATTGTGTATAAAATAACATAATAATCATACATATTCACATCATATACGCCATCATTTTTATCACACTGTACCAAATTCTAACATAGCAAAATGTGTCACATTATATTAAATTTCATGGATTATATTGACTTGTGCTGCATTGTATTTTAACCATTGTGGTTTTTGCATCTCCTTTTCATCCAGAACCAATGCTCCTCTGATTCCTCCCTCCACGTCTTCTCCTCCTCCACCTCGTCCTCCCACCACTCTACCTCCTCCTTCCTCCTCACTGAAACCTCGGTGCCGCATGTACAGTTCTCAGATGAAGGAGCTCTCCGTGAGGTCGGCATTCATTATTTTTGATTTATTCACATCACTAATGTGCTACTTTTGATTAATTAAAATGAATTCTAATTCTAAATCAATCCAGCAATGGAAACAATACTCTTATTAGGCTGAAATTTAGAAAGCTACATGACAAAAAACAACCGTTTATGAGTCAAGTGTATTATTTATGCTTTCTCCAGAACCCATGCTCCTGTGATTCTTCCTTCCATGCCCCCACCTCCTCCATCTCTCCTTCCCACCACCCTAAGCCCCTCTCTGCCTCCGTCCCCGACACCTCGGTGCCGCCCCTGCAGAGGAAGGAAGTGGGCCCTAGATGAAACGTCGTGTCAGTGCAGATGCACCCTCAAAGCCAAGAACTGCAGTCGAAAAGGCCAGACTCTCAACTCTCATCGTTGCAAGTCAGTTCATATGAATGGCACAAACAAATCTGCACAGCAAAAATATACATATGGATATAAAGGATCAGAGATACATTAGTAGAGTGGTTAACAGGAAAATTAAAGGAAAATGATCCATGGATTCCAAATGTTTTTACAATGAAGTCAGAAAGGTGTGACATCTACAGACTGAAATATTGTCCACTCTTCCCTGCAAAAATACTCAAGTTTAGTCAGACTGGACAGCAGTTAACAATTTGAACTTAAATCTGGACTTTGACTGTGTTCATGTAACACATGAATATGTTTTAAACTAAACCAGGAATGTGAAACTCCAGTCTTTGAGAGTCCCGCAACTTTTAAATGTGTCCCCGGACCAACACACCTGAACCAATTGGCTGAAATACCTCCTCAGCACAGTTTTAGTTTCCTTCTAACAGTCCAGTTATTTGATTCAGGCTTTCTGAAGCAGAGACACGTCTGAAAGGCCCTCATGGGCTGGAGTTTGGCACATGTGGTCTAAGCCCTTCTATAGTTTCTCTGGATATATATATGTTCAAGAGGGTATTATGCTATTTATACGGTACATTTAAAGCAACAGAAGTGAGCAAAGTGCTTCACAAATCCACCAAAGAGCAGAAAACATTCAATGTAAACAATTAAAAGAAGTGAAAGACTGATTCTTATAGTTTTTGATTTACGTACCAGTTTACAGGTGGGACATAAGTTTTAAATTGGGTTTTGTCTAACCAGAGCCGTTCTTCTTCATGTTTGTTAAATTCCCCTCCTAACTCATGTTTAACTGGAAACAGGATAACCTGATGCTGTCTTTTAAACAACTGCTTTCTTCTTTCCACACTTCTAGAAAGGCCAGATGTGTGACGTTTATGACAAATAACGAATAACTTTGGGTCTGTGCAGCTCCTCCAGCATTTCCATGGACTTTTAGCTGCTTTTCTGACTAATGCTCTCTTTTTCCTGCTTGTTGTTTTTCTGAACTTCCATAGTTGTCCTTGTTTTTGAATTACTTGGACAATAAAATATTGTTTATTTTTATGTGCAAAAATGTATGAAAACCCTTTATCAGTTTCCTTTCATTGTAGAAATATTCACTACTTTGTTTTAGTCTGTCACATAAAATGTGAAGTTGCATCATGAAAAGATTCAAAGGGTTTGAATAGATTTGCGTAAATGCAATCATGTAGAGCCTTCCTCTAATCCCAAATGGAGATAAAGATAAAGCTTGAAAAGTGAATTTTTATTGTCCAGGATCGATGAAAACACCTTTAATGCTAACACCTTCCTCTCTGTTGTTTGTTGTTTCAGGTGTGAAGCGACAAGGACTTGATTCGTCCAGCCACTTGCTTCATATCCCACCAAATATCTTTAGCTCCATCACCTGCTCTGAGCATCTGTGCAATGGACAGTGCAGATGGTCGGGCGTCCAGTATCAACCAGAAGGACGTATTAGTAGAAGCACACACTAAAACCTGTAGTCGTGCATCATTACACCCTAAATGTGCTGTAGATCTGTATGTGTGCAAGCATATTTTCCACCTCGTCGCTTCTGTGGCAGAGCTTTGTGTATGCGTGCGTGTGCACGTGTGCGTGTGCGTGTGTTTGTGTGTTTATGCACATTCTGTGTCACTTGAGGGAAGGATGAAGGCACTAGGACTCTCTCTGCTAAGTAGTTTTTTTGTTGGAGACTGGATTGCAACTTAACTGCACAAGAGACCAGACTGGCTGGGCCAAAGTGTCCTTCATGTTGATTTTTCGGTGGAAGGAAAACTGCACACATGTTTAAATCAAGAGGATTTGAGCAGCAGCAGCAGCAGGAGCAGCAGCAGCAGCAGCAGCGTGTTATCGGTGGACATATGTATTTTGAGACGCACCAGAAGGATACGGGGCATGTTCATGAGCTGGCACCCCGGTGTCTCTGGACCTAATAGAGAGGATGAATGTTGGGACGGGTGGTATCTGTGTGGTCTGCTCACTGAAAGACACAGATGGGTTATCCCTGCAACCGTTCACTCTCACTCAAAGCGTATGACCACGGGCTGGCTCTCCAAGCCTCTTTCCGGCATTTGTTTAATTTTGAGCCCTTTGTGTTCGTCTCTCTTCAGCTCCTCAATTGAAAGGAGCCGCTTTGCCTCTCTTTGCCTCTCTTTTCGGCAGTGAGGAGAATGACAATAATGAGGCCTGGCGGCTCTCCACTGCTTCACTCACACAAACATTCACACTTATAATACCAGGAACACAGACGTCAAGCTAAATGCAGACATTGACGCTGCTGCGGCACACATGCATCCGTATCTACACACATACATGCAATGTGAAATGAATGCTAGTAGCCATAAGCCATTTGTGCAAATATATGTCAGTTGTTTCTCTGCAATTTTACTGCAAAGTAAGCATATATAAAGTATTTTGTAACATGCCACTCTTTTATATTTTATTGTAATTGTTCCAGGTTGATTGCAGAGGTAATGGAGAGTATATATTGCGGGAAGTGTCTCTGTTTTGCTTGTGTTCATCTTTAATCCGCCTGCATAACGACTCACGCTGGGTGGCCTGCTGATTCGATGCCCAAATGTATTGAATTTAAACAGAGAGGGCTCACACGAGTCACAAATGGTAGACTCTATAGATTTACAAAGTGTAATTCAAACAATCAGTGGGGTGGTGTTGTGTGCAGCACACAGAAACCAAGCAAATAGCCGTCCCCGGTGCAATGAAAGGAAAACATAGCTATTGTTGTTGCATGTTAGAGCCCGGAAGCAGGGAGTGTTTCTCATCCAGAGCATAACTTGTTTATATTCAGGCTGAATCTCACGGTTTTACTCAGTGTTACTTTATGACCGCTCGGCTGCAGAGTCGGGAAACAAAGATTTACTTCCTGAGCAGCTTGTCAGTCAGTCGGTGTGTGGAACTGAAGAAGTGGCAGGTCAGAGAGTTTAAAGTCTGTTTTTTTTCCCCCTTCAACTCCCATTCAGAGCTTGTCTGCTGTGCCAAATTTGACTGAGAACATTTTAGCCGTAACGTATTAGGGCTTGGGGTTAGAAAACTGCTCAACAATAGCTTGGAAACGCTGCGATTCACGACTCAGTGTTCATACAGTCCCGCTGATAGAAGAACGGTCACCCAGAAACAAGCTACCATCCACAGTGTGAATTATTTATGTGTCGTCACTGAAGCAGCAGAACTTTGTTTCGGTGGCTGCTGTGATAAGCTTTGTATTTATACTCTCCTCAGATGAGATTATGTTTTTTTTTTTATTTCCATGCTCATCGTTCAGTGTTTATTGCTGTCAATCAATGCTTCAATCACTACCTCTCTATTAAATATATAATGTATATATACCATAACAATGACAGAGTATTAGAGCATTATTGTTACTTCCTCTGCGTTGAATGAGTTGATGATGCATTTGGCAATAAGGAGAATCTCTGGTGTAGAGACAGATTATTACTGTTTTAAAGGAAGAGGCTAAACTGGTTCTCTGAGTACAGAGGGGAAGGTTTCCCAGTGCTCCATTTAACCTCAATATTTTCACTGTCCAATTTTGGCTTTACAGGTGCATCCCAGTGAATTAAAGTGTATTTTAAAAGGTGATTTATTTCAGTAACTCAACTCAAAATGGAAAAATCTGTATACATTTATTACACACAGAGTGATATAATTAAAATATGTTTCCCTGTTAATATTGATAATTGTGGGTGATTATGGCTTAATGTATTGAAAAAGGATATTTAATAGAGAACTCCATTGCTAGTTCTCTATAAACCCTTGTCTACTCATCTTTTTTACAAGGAGCATAAGCTACAAAATGTCATTGCTGAAGAAGCTGACTGCTCAGAGTTCAGTATCCCAACACACTTTTTCCTTCCACTAAGCTTTCCAAGATGGAAAGCTTAGTGATAAGCAGATAAGCTGCCAGCTCTGTTAACTAGCAGCTTATCTTACAATTATCTTTGGCGACCTTCTTATGGAGGGTGTCAGTGTTTTTCTCTCAGTAAATCCTAACTTTATGGACTGTACAGTATGTGGACTCAATACTTGGTTGGTTTTAGAGCATGAAGTTTTCTAAAACTTTCCAGTGATTGGCTGTGCTGACTTAGACTTGATAAAATAGAGTGGACCAACACCAGCAGATGACATGGTGTTGGTCCACCATGTCATCTACTGTACAAACTTCACTCTGGACATTAAGCAACAAGGATTTTGTGCCACTCCACTCTTCCCACAAATGTTGGGACCTTCATATTCAAATAAAATGCACTATCCCTATCGCTTGTGCACGTGTATCTGCCAAACTTTGTCCTTCCACTCAACTTTCCATTATTTTGTCGTATCGCCGGGTCAGACCCTGTCGGAATGGGCCTGTCCTTTCATTTCGGAGGCATCCTTGTAACTTCCCACATATAGCTTGAGTGTCACTTGACAAACAGCAGAGTCTGAAAAGTTGTTTGTTTCTTATACAAACACAAGCTTGATTAAATACATGTATAGAAGGAACACCTACTGCATTCACTTCAAACATACCCTTCATTTGTTACACTTAAAAAAAAACATGGGAGTGCTGTGGCGGAGTAGGGGGTTAGCACAACCCACATATGGAGGCCACAGTCCTCGATGCAGCCGTCACGGGTTCGAGTCCTGGCCCCGGCGACATATGCCGCATGTCTTCCCCTCTCTCCGTCCCCTCTTTCCTGTCACCCTACTTTCAAAAAATATGGGCCAGCAGAGCCAACAAAATCTTCTGAGGAAAAAAAATTACAAAAAAAAAAAAAAAACATCTAGAAAGAACACTTATAAGGTCAAATTGTGTAATGATGCTTTATTTATGATGCCATTTGTATACTCACTCCAACCACTTTGCTTCCTTTCACTAAACTTTCCATTGATATGTTTGGACGTAGCTCTGTTAATCACCAACATATTTTGCAATTGCCTTTTGAGACGTGTCATCAGCATATGTCTCTCAAGTCAGCAATTCATAACATAATATCCCATAAAAAAAACACTTTTGGCCGTATGTGATATTTTGATATTCTCTGAAACAAAAATTTGGGTCTTTATTAGCAGTAAGCCATAACCATCAAAATTGACAAGAACAAAAAACATGAAATCACTCTAGTGAATTCATGTAATATCTGAGTTTTGCTCTTTTTATTGAACTACAGAAATAAATGAAGTATTTAATTTTCTTATTTACTGAGATGCATCTGTACTTAGGATCACTCTGAGGAAAGTTACACAGGATGGTTGATACAAGTCTTTTTCTGTCTTAGAATAGAACTTATAAACACGAGGGAATAGCTACTATCAGAGACTCTTCACGTTTTAGACACAGATCACATAAAATGAGCTTTAAACCCTCGAGTTTGTTAGTTTTAAATTTTCACCTGAAAAGTCCCTAAATAATTGTCGATATGACCGATTGAGCCTTAGGCCATAGTGATTAACCTTGGGGTCTATGGCAAAGAGACACTTGAAACAGTTCAGAAAAGCCTCCTTGTTCCCATCAGAGTGGGATTTTTCTACTTCTGCTTCATCAGCGTAAATAACGACCTCATAATGATGAGTCTGAGAAAGCTTAAAAGCTTAAATCTCCTTTTAAGCTCTTTCTGCAAAAGAAACTCTGCATATATTTTCCTCTTATTAGCTGCAGCCTCATCAGCCTGACTTTTTTTTCCTCAATTTTAACAGATGGTCCTGCTGCTCGGACCTCCGAGGTGGAAGAGGTTAAAGGTCTCAGTTAGGCAGATTAGGTTACTTTTGGGTAGAGCCAGGCTAGTTTAGCCCTGTTTCTTTATCTTAATGCTAAACCCAACCACCCAGTTCATGAACCAAAACACATATACATCGAATATACATAGATTATGCCATCAATCCTCTTGTTTAATTCTTGGGAAGGGAGTTTTTTTTTTTTTTTTTTTTTGTGTTGGGGGGGGGGGGGGGGGGGGGGGGGGGGGGGGGGGGGGGGGGGCGGGGGGCGGGGGGGGGGGGGGGGGGGGGGGGGG
>CAEGAD010064580.1:0-59705 GCA_903067055.1 Poeciliopsis paucimaculata
GTCACCCCCAAACTGGAGCAGTGGCTACAACAGATCCCAGGAACAACATCAGACACCTCAGTCCAGAAATGTGCAGTTCTAGGCACAGCAAAGATACTGTGCAGAACCCTCAAGCTCCCAGGTCTCTGGTAGAGGACCCGGGCTCAGAGGATAAGAACCACCCGCGGTGGGTGAGAAGGGAATTTTTTTTTATATAGATATTTATATCTATATGTTTGTTTGTTTTTTGCACATTTATGTCACCTTATTGACGCTGAGATTGGTCTCGTTAAGATATTAGTCTTAACGAGACCAATATCTTAACGATGGCCGCATAAGTGGCTGAAGGAGACACACATTAAGTGTTGTACTTCTAATAGTTGTAATTATTGAGAGCTTTGACTTCTATTGTAGTATTAGCACACATGCAACATTTGCAATTTTATCTTCCTCACTCTTGTCGTTTAAGTCAGAAGACAATATGTCACTTTCAATGGACATATTGTAAGTGACAGCACTTACAGTATGTAAGATAGTACATATTGTATTATAAAAGAGTGATATTGTTTATTATTACTTCAGATGCATTCTCCGGGCCAACACCGTAACTGCTGCTTTTGTTTAAGAAGCAGCTTGACATTAGCATTTAGATGTGTGGGGAGAATCACCTGCTGCTCTCACTGTAGGAGCATGCAGACAAATTCACATCTGCTTGGTGCTATATTTCTTGTCTTTGTAGTGACAGATTGTAGTCATTTCATGAAACTCTATCATGTGCTGTAAGGTGCAGAGGAAAATGTTTTTCTTTGGCATGAAGAGTGGTGTCATTATTTGAGCATAATAATCAAGCTAGGTTGTTTTTTATTTGTAGACCGGCATGTTTGTTGATTGATGGCATCCATGATTGTTCATCATCTGGGTGATAAAGTTGGAATAGCAAAACCAGATGTTTTTTTTATGCCTAGTGGAAGACTAGCTTCACAAGATAATGGGGAGGAGACGGGAACCTCCAACAGCATCCTGCTTTGTTTAAAAGGAATTATATTTTATCATGAAAATGATCGGTTTATGGGTTTTAATTACTGAGATAGATGAGGCTCTGTACTTTTGACACATCAAATTTGTGTTGTACAGTCAACAACTTTTTCTTGTTGACTGTACCTGGGAGTGCTAGTTCTACTTTGAATATGCAGTTAAATCATAATTGCTTAAGGCTCTAACAAAGAGTTTCCACTGAGTCTATAGTTCTGTACTATATTGACTTTTTATTGTTGATCAGAAAATCTAGTGCTGCATTTATATTGTATTGTATTATGGGATCCCACTGGAGAGATGTGGCTGTGGAATTACCTCTAACTGGGGAGCTTTGCATTAAAGAGAAGTCAGTCAGCCTAAATAACTAAGTGACAGACCGCCTTTCATTTGGATGTTGTTTGTTTGCAAAAGGGGAACTTCAATGTGTGTGCTGATGGGTTCTAAAGTCGCCATTTTTCAGTCAGTGTAACAATATACTGTCATTTGAAACAGTACACTAGCACAGTCTAAAACTCTTAAGTCCTGTCTTAAAAAAAATACTGAAAAATGACTTAGATTAATAGAATAGAATAGAATAAAATAGAATAGAATGGAAATATTCCTTATTGCTTCACAGAAGGGAAATTCAGGTGTACAGCATTAAATAAAACATTAGAGAAGTGAACTTAACTCTTAACTGAATTCGTGGTTGTCTTGCCTTTTGAGTTACTGTCCATATATAATGAGTCTTAAATGTTTAAATTAAGATGAACTAAAGACCAAAAAACAAAGTAAAATTGCCTTTGACCACAATACTGAGAATACTCAGAATCGTATTGTTTCATAATTTTGGGAGTATACATATAAATAAACTCAATTTTGTAAATATTTTGTACCCAATGTACCCAAAATGTTACAACAATTTGACAGAAGATTTAAACATTTGAGAAAGTATGGACTTTTGAAATTAAAATTATGAACCCTGGTGAAACCTTTTTTAGCTAAAAAAAAAAGTTACCTAATGAAGGTCTACAAAATGCCCACAACAGATTTCAAATGTATTTAATATGCATTTGAAGACAGTGACTTTGTCCTATATGTAGAAATGCAGACCTGATTAGTCCACATCCAAGAGACTTAGTTGCAAATTGAGGCTTCTACTATTAAATCCCTTATAATGGCAAGTCGATAATTCACGTTATAGCTTATTCTTTGAGAAAACAAGAATGACATTATAATAGCACATTTGTTTCCTATCGGTGTCATCTGCTTAATAGCATCAAGCACTAAAAGCTGCAAACTGAACTTTATTACTGGGCTGTTTCGATGATGCATGTTGTTTATCTGTGCCGTGGCTTAAATCTTTCTGAGTTTATCTTCTGTTCCATCTTTTGGTGCCTTCAGTCTGTAATTCAGAGATGAGTGCTGGTTAGATGTCTGGGACAGGAGGTCATGGCATCATGGCAGTGAGCAACCTTGTTTCCTGGGTGTTTTGTTAAAGTCGGGGAACAGCTTATCCAAGGCCTCATAGCGAAGACAGCACTGTTAGCCTTTGGCAGTCATAAATGATGATGGACTATGAAGGTTAGTGTGATACATTTCCTACTGGGGATGGGCTCCAGACGTACAGTGGATGTTCACACACGTGAGTTATTCTAGGTGGAAGTTGGCTTCCTTGTGTGCATAGTGTGGTTTTTCTTGCAAGCACTCTCTGGAGTTTCAATGGTGACAGAATTAGAAAGTGGTCCAATCAAAGAGCACAGTGACCAGTCCAATTCCCTGGGTCAAGAGTCTCCAAAGGGCTGCTAAAGGAGACTCAACTGTATCTTTCTGACTGCTTTTTGTTTTTTGAGCTAAATTTACCCACACAGTGACAGTCTCTTGCTAAAAAAGAAAAACCTCCTTTCTGTGTCTTGTTGTGGTGCAAAACACAATCAGTTTCTATCATGAGTGCTTGGTTTTCATGTGTGTGGCCTGATTGGTGATGTTTTGAAACCGAATAAAAATTGCCCTTTAATTCCTGTCCAGAGAAATCACTACACTGAATTAAGTATTGTGGTAAAAAGTTATAACGTTTTAATGCTTGAATCACAGTAAGTGCTTGTCTTCTAATATGTGGACAATAATTTTAAAATCTTGTAATGGGTCCTGAAGTTGGCTGGGCCTTAGGACATGTACATGTAAGAACATGTATGCATTTACATTATCTTTTCATATAGTTTATAATTTTGTAATATATTTAATATAATTACAATTCATAATGGAATACAGTAAAATAAAACCTGTATTAAGAAGATTTGTGGATTTAAGGACAAAATCACTTGTTTCAGGCATCTGACTTCTTTTCTTCACCTTTGGCTTAGTTGTGAGAGAGATCTGCTGAGTGTTTCGTCTTTGAATACCGCAGTGTGCTGCAGTATGAATTGGACTTGTGGGACCCATGCAGGCCGCAGGGCTGCATTCTGGGAGCCAAAGAGAACTGCAAGAAGATGGGACACTATCATTTTAGTTACTGCCAAAGTGATTATGTTATGTTTTTTCCCTCTCATTAAAGACAGAAATATGTTTATGGTACCATTTTAAGGCGGCACGAACACTGTCTTAAAATGAGAGTAAAATGTACCCACAGAAGCTGGTGTTAATCTAAGCAAAGCGTCTGTCATATTTTTAGGCAGAAGCCTTCCAAGACTTATTATGAGTGAAATAAATTGTTGCTTGCTTGTTACACCCCCAGTCAGACACTCTGAAGTTCGGTGTCTCTCTGTTCGATTCACTCTAACCAGCATAAAAAAGAGGTTTTAGACCTCAATTATTTTTTTTTTTATCCTGGTAAGATAGACGTTAAAAGAAGAAGAAGAAATAAAAATACTCTGAAATAAAAACAGAGTCCCTGAAATATGTAAAGTAGCTTTACGAAATAAAAGTGTCACACAATAAAATACTAAAGAATAAAATAAATACATAAATAAATCATAAGAATTAAGTATTTATCAGCTCTCCAAATATCTATTTTTGTGTGTTATCACTGCATGCAACTTTTGGTTTTCTGTGGTTTGAAACAGGAAATGCATAACCAAGTGGAAATTTATTTACAGGCTCTTATTATTTCATAATAATAATAATCTGTTTAAAAGTATATTTTGTCCTTTTTGTGGACAACATTACTTCTTTTAGTTCTCTTTAGACCCACTGACTTTCTCCTGTTGATCAGCACAGCTCTGCTTCCTGTTCTGACAGATACCTTACACCAACACCCTTGATGTGTGTCAGCGGTGGCTGGGCTCAGGAAGGACTGAAACCTGGAAACTGTCACGGGGGGATGCACGGTGTGAGGACAACGTGTGACATGTAACCTGGTTTCGGAGGCAGATGATGGCATTCTGCTGTCAGAATGTGGAAGAATAGGCCTGACCTAATCTTGCTTCATTTGATCTTGTACTACTACTCTGGCACTAAAGTCTTTATGGGATTAGCCATAGCTCTTTGTTTTACTCAGTGAATTTAATTACACATATCATGCTGTGAAAAAAAGCACCTGCCCCTTAATAACTTTCTTATCTAAAAGGTGATTTTTTTTCAAATAATCAAACATTTTTTAATATCAGATCAAAGCAAAATGTAATTATTCTGACAGGTAGGTTCAACTTCATCAAGCACAGATGTGATCACTTGCTAGACCTATAGAATCAAACTACTTAAAAGAAGTTGTCTGAAAGCATCAAGTAGTCTAAAACAACACACTAAGCACCAAATAAAAAAAATAGAGAAGGACAAGAAACAGTCATTGCCATCTATCAGTCTGGAATCAGATGCAAAGTCGTTTTTTAAATGCTTTGGGGCTCCAGTGGACCAATGAAAGCCATTATCTAAGCATGGAGAAATCATGTAAGAGAGGTTTCCTTTAGAAACTGCACTCTAATATAGAAAACCTTGTTTTATGTTTTATTGTCTCATTACAGGCAATCAGTGCAGTAATGCCTCGTGAAGATGCATATAAATGTTTCTGCAAACATTGAGACTCAAAGAAAACATGTTTCTGCCTTAAGTCTTTTGTACCGTTTTTGCATCTGTGGGACTACATTATGTTGCATCCGGTTCAGTCTACGAACATGAATGCCTGCAGGACATGACTTTCCATAATAGCTTTCTTTGCAAATTAGCTGAGATCTGTCAAAACACATCATGCTGAAGTCTACACCCAAACTAATGTCATGCAAGCAGAAAAAAGAGATGTTTACTGTTAAAATCTGCAGGACTGCCCAGTATCACATTTATCCTCAATAATTTTAGATTTATCTCTCCATTAAGTACATCTAGGCTTCATGTGTATCTGTGTCCTCAGTTTGAGTTTCATTTGGAATCGTTAGAGCTGCCCTGCCTACTTGCACAGATCTATTTTACTGTGTCCCAGCAGGTTAGTGCATAGTACTGGTATAGTCATCCATGGAGGGGAGATACTTTCTGAAGCACATAAAGCATTCCACTTCCCTTATATTGAATATACAGTTTAGATTTGACATATGAGAAGGTCTCCTTCACACATCTACCTCTAAAGTAAACTAACAATGGTCTGTTGAGAGCTCCTTAATTTGGCTGCTGTGCACCTACTGTAGGAGTAAATTGAGACGAAGAAATGATGCAAGGAAAATTGTGGAAACTATGCGTTGGTGATAGTTAATCTACAGAGTCGTGTATATATATGTAGAGTGAAAGTTTTCCACAGTTGCAGTGTCACGTATTTTGGTCACAGGTAGAGATTGCAAGACTTTACACTCAGGACAACATTACTTGCAGCTGGCATATTTAGGGTGAATTAACGACAAAGCAGAATTATGTCCATTTATGTTTTTGTTCTATTTTCTTTACTAATATAATAAAATTTCTTCTTCAAAGGTGTTTGCATATGTTTTGCATGGATGCAGTTGTCTGTGAGAACACTGTATGGATATCAGAGAAATTGTAGTAAAACATATGGAAGCAGTTTTTGAAGAGTAACAGAATAAATAATGTTAGATTTTAATAATGAGCATTGAGTGGATCATTTCCAGTCAAACTGTTCTAAGAACCATTTGGTCTGCACCACACATTCCATTAGGATGATTACAATCTTAATGATTTTTTTGTTCAGAGCTGCTGCATCACCTGCTACTTTCACCAACAATTATTGCAAGACAGACAGACTTATGATGTCCGCAGTCCCACCGATTAGCCTCACAATGCATGGACCTGCAATGCAACCGACAGCATCACAATCAACAGCAGAGGGATTGACACCTCAGCAGAAACAGGTGTCATTGTCTCTGCTTAGCCAAATACAGCAACGATCATTATGATTTAGGGATGTAATTGGAGTTACACTCTGTCTCAAACCAAGTAATTGAACCCAAAGTAATAATTTTTTTTTTCTCCCAATTTCAAAATATTTGTCGAAATTTGTCAAAAGTTATTGAAAAAATATTTGTCTGATAACCTTATATCTTTGGGTTCTTGTAAAGTCATCAATAAAAATACAAAGTAGAGTTAGATTTTTATTACATCTTTGTGCTTTTAAAAGCTTTATATTTTTAAATGCTTAAGTGGAGATCTATACTTCACTACATGAATTTGCTTGTATATTTTCAGTGTGCATTTTTTATTGGGGAAAAAAAACAGCATTACCGTATCATATCTTCCGGTTTATTCAATAATGCCATATGAACACGGATACCCACCACCCTTTTCTAGTAGGACAGCTGCATGATGAGCTGGGAAATTCAGGAATTGAATAATGAAAGGGAGGCTGCAAGCAGACTGTGTGCTCATGAAGAAGATGGAGGAGCATCATGAGGTAGCCTGCTGAAAACACTGTGCAAAAGGTGGAGAAAAGAAGATGCATCCACGTCTGAGTAATTCAAACTGTTTTGAGCTACTCAACACTGCCATCCCTCATCATTTATTAATCTTCTGTAGGAATATTCATCTCCAGCCTGCTCCAGTATTTTCCAAGATGGGAAGAAATAATTATGGCTCTGTATCATCCTGACACCAACAGTGTATTACATTTTTTTGTTATTGTAGGCATTCCCACTGCAATCATCATCAGCTGACGTTTATCGTCTGTTTCAGTGTTACTTCATGTTTCTGGTGGTTTCAACACTACAAAGTGATTAAAGAGGCAGCACTGTGATATTTAAAGGGTCCTATAAACCTCACAACTACAGTCTCATCTTTGTCGTCACATTATTAGGGCTCAATGTCACTGGTAGTATTTGTTAGACATTTGTGATCTATTAAGATGTAGAAAATGAATTTAAGCAGGAAACTAGCTTAATGGATCAGTGCTCTTGCAATTTCAATCACTCAATCTGGTTTGCTGGTGAGTATTCAGTCTGTGATCTGCCATGGTTTTTTTCCAATTAAATTCTTGAAACTGCTGCAGATAAACACCAACCTTGATGTATTATTAGCCATTATTGAGCCATATTAATTGTTTAAAGCAATTTATATGGCCGGTCCATGGTTTCTGTTCCATGATGTTATGAGAGGACTTATTTGTGCACACCTGACTGAAGCAAGGGTGCAAAGTGACTAAGGCTCTGAACCACAGTGTTGTTTGTTGATTTTCTTTTGTATTTCTTGCATTATATTGTTAACTAGTATCTGAACAGATGGGAAATCTTTTCAGTGTTTACTATCTCATCAATTTCCACATTTCATAGTCTGTGGAATTGCATCTATTAAATCACTGGACATGCAGCACAGCTTGTTTTTGATAAATGAGGAATCTATTTATAGTGCCTATTAAAACTATTTGCTGGGACATTGTTATTGCTTTTACAAATCAATCATGATCTACGTAATCTAGCATTTTTGATCAAAAACATAAAAAACATTTCAACAAAATTAAAACTGATTTCAACAAAAAAACAATGACAATTAAAATATATATTTGACATAAAATGCGGGATTTTATAAATATTCACCTCATTTTAAGTGGCTAGGTGGATCCTAAAAACACAATTTTTTTGCACTAATGGTGGTGACATTAGATCCCCTATCCTCCAGGATGTATTGAACATTTCATACAGCTTGAGGATTCCTGTGTTGGCTATGCAGTGTGCAGGACAGAGGACATACTGTGGGTCAGTGGCTGCAGAAGATGACTAAGATAGGTTGGTCATAACAATAAATTCAGTCACCTGCTCTGTAATCTGAGAGCATTTATTTGTCCTCTTTATCTCACTTGCTTTCAGTTAGCAACTCGATGCATTCATTTGCGTGTCTTAAATTTTATTTGCATTTAAATGAGTATTCAGTTTAGTTCTTTCTTCATTGCTAAGTGTGCAGGTCTTGATTAACCTCTTTTTTGTTAGTTTAGAAAACTGCAACTATGTTAGATACACAGCCACTATGTTATACTTTTCTGCCTCTGGGTTCTTGGTGAAACTGATGTGAAACAAAAGACAGTAGAAAATGAGTAGAGTTCACAGGTTATTTTAAGTTGAGTGCGTTGATCTACCACACCAGAGGATATGAATGTCAATAGTGGCTAATGCAAAACACCCATGCAAAACAGTCAGTCTGGGACCACCTCTGCTTACTAACACCATAAATATCTTCCACAAAAATAATTGTCAAAAATGTACGAGGGCTTAATTTTTAGTTTGTCTACTGAGATATTTTAAATGCAGGCAGTAATTCTTTGGTTTTTGACGTAAGTTGATATTTTTTATAGAAACCAGTCTCTCTTTGTTAAATGCTTCCCGGGTGTCCGACAGTTTTCGAGAACTGTATAAGTTTAATCAGTTGGAAACAAAATAGACGCAATGTTTTCAGATTTGTTCTCTGAAAAACATGCGTGTTTAATCTACTATTTCATTGTGGACCAGTCAAAGGAATGGATGTGTCCCACAGAAGGTAAAACATAAACACGTGAAACTTAGGGTTGGGCAAATCCCTGTTTTATCTATAGTGGCCTGTTTAGTGACCTTACACTGGTGATGGTTATGTAAGAGGATTAAAACAAACACGCTGATAATCCAAGTTTATGTCATCTTTGGATCCATGCTGCTGTTAAATCGACTCCATTTGACCCGACTCTGCCCGTGCTGCCTCTAATTAGTAACGGCTGGCAAAAATGAAATTAGTATTTACACACACAGTCAAGTGACTACATCAACCATTTTTCTTTGATTCGTTAATGCTCCGAACTGATTTTTACCTGAGAAGAAAACAATTCAATGAAACCATGGTTGTTTCCCTAATAACAGATTTGTTATTAAGCTGATAAACTGAATCACAATCCAGATTGTAAATAATAAAGACGATTAATCAGTCTTTATTTTAGAGGAGTTATTCATATCAGTTCATGGGTATTCAATTAATTTCTATGCTTAATGGGTGCTAGTTATCGGATTGGTATTGTTTACCCAATGAGTTTCTCTGTTTCTTGTAATTGTGGAAAACATAATAGATTGAGCTTCATTTTGCACTTGAAACAATTACAACAATAATGTAGGTATATATGTATTTAATGCAGTAATTTTTGTAGTTATCTTGGAAATTATTCCTCTTATGTGAATTTAATCAAATGTAATAGACTGAAATAATCAAAAACAGATATCAAAACAGACCTTCATAGGTTTACACTAAACCCCAATACCCAGGCTGTTCTAGCTTGACATGGCTTCTACTGAGGCTTTTCTGCAAGATTTCCCTGATGAAATCTAGGTTTTGTGATCCACAGCCTTAAAATAGCTGTGAATCATACATTATTACATAGCAGGCTTGCCTCCTCCATCAAACGGGGTTTGCTGTTGTATTTATTGTCTCCTTGTTTTCTCCAAGCTTCCAGATCTGAGAAAAATTCCCCAACCTCATTACCATAGCTTTATAGTTTATGTCAGAGACTCACGGGTGGAGTCTTTCTCTAAATACACTTCTAAAGTAAAAAAAAAAGAAAAGAAAAAGAGATCTTTGTTCAGTGTAAAATACGCACATGAACAGACATTACCCTGACTTTTAAGACTGGATTTACAGCAGCATACAGAGCTGCTTGGATGACATGTATTATGTGTTTGTGTGTAAGTGGAGTTGAGCTGAGCAGATTTCAATCTTCCTGCCTGACTCTGTGTGTTTCCCTTGGGTTCAGTAAAGCATAAAAGATGCTGAGAGGTGCGACACTTTGCTGAAACTGCCTGCTTTGTGAGGATTGATGTGAAGCGCAGACCAACACACACATCATTCCCAGGTAGTCGGACGCAGCAAACTCTATACCCTCAGTAAGTCGGTCTCATAGGCATACAGATGTGTGACACAAATACACACACCTGATTGATTGCTCTCGGATAAGCGAAATGTCAGCTGCAGTGAGAGCAGTCAGATAATTAAAACAAAGCTTTCTTTTGTTCTGTCTCGGGTGGAGCCCGCTCCGCTGTGTGGCCGAACAGGCATCGTCTCAATGAATAATCCTGTCAGCTGGCCAGTGATACAGAAAGCAAACAAAACCTCACACAAAGCTTTTAGCAGTCTGCCTCCACCATTCGGCATGTGCATGCTCACAAGTAGAATCACTGCAAACAAAATGTAAACATTTATTGTGTTTCTTCTGAATGCTATGTTGACTCACTGTTTTCAGAGCTTGGTTTCAGTGAATGGTCGATTTGAAATCCATACACACACGAGTAAAAAGCCCGGGTGTGAATCTAATCAGTAAGCATTGCACTGTGTCGACCTGTTTTTCCCTGAGCATGACTAAACCCAGAAGTTATTTGATGTGTCTGCCATCAAGCTATTTTAAGGGGTCAGGCCATTACTGTCGGCCCGTCTGTTTGCCAGGAGGATAAGGGGATATTATGCAGCCCAATGCGGCTCGCTCTTTTTGGTGCTGTCACCAAATTCAGCGATAATCGTTGTATCCAATAACTGTTATCCGCATTTCTCTTAGGCATGTGTCAGAGCAGAAGACAGGCTTGAGGGAGTAGAAGCACATGCTTCATGTGCCAGAGCTTGACATGTGGAGAATAAGATTGATATTATGGTGTAATTCAGCCAATGTATGCAGCAGCCGTCAGTCCTTCAGCGTTGCTGATCATTAAGGAGAAATCCCCTGGCTCAGCATTTTGATTTGACTGGACTTAAGAAAAAAAAAAAAAAAACAGAAAAACAAATGTTATGTGTTGATTAAAAGTTGACAGAGAATGAGAATCAGAGGCCAAAGCAAAGAGAGATTTTTAGAAACATGTCAGTGAAAAACACAGTAGTCCAAGACTTTTACTGAAGGATGAGGTGGAGTATTCTGTCAGCCAGGGAGCGATTCTCACCTCCATCTTTTCAGGATTGAAGTGACAATTCAGGAGGAATGACAGGCCAGTGTAGCAGACCGATAAAGGTTACTGTTTTTTTGTCCTTTATGCTCTGTGGAGATATGGCATAGTTTCAACTGCATTAAAGAATCATTTTTCACTCTGCGATATTTTTTAAAATATTTGTTACAGTGAAACTAATTCCAAACCAGTGTATAGTAAATAACAGAAGGTAAAAACAGAATAGATTTTCATGCTTTTAAAATGGTTCCACATGTTCACTGTTAGTTAAAAAGTTTACCTGAATTAGTAGAATTTAAATCCCTCCCCATCAGGAAATACTGAATTTAAAAAGTTTATTTGGTATTCGTCTAATCAACCAATACAAAATTTTCCAGTGTAAAACTAACATTTTTTAGTTTTAAACTAGTGCAGAGTCTCAGTCATCTAGGACATGAAGGTCTTAAGTACTTAGTTGGAAGATAACTGGACTTCTTTTCTTATTTCTGTTTTCTGGGAAAGTGACTTATGTGTCCTACTTTAGCTACTTTAATAGCCCTGTTATTGTGATTATTCTACAACCTATAAGCCTGTTACATCAAATCATGTTCAAACCTAAAGATGCAGTTTGGATGAGAGGTTAAACATGTTCAAGAAATAAGAGCTTTCTCATTACATTATCAAACTCTTAGCAAAATATCTTTCCTCTCAATTGCTGACAATAAATAGGTAGCTGTATAATGTTCAGGTTGCTTTTGTTGTTTTCTTATTTTATATATTTTAAGAATCCACCCTTTCTTCTGCATTTCACTCACTCTCACTTATTCCTTCTCATTAGCAACCAAATCCTACTGACAGCTTCAATTAAACCCTGTGAAATTGCCCTAGTATCTATCTCCCTTTGGGGCTATTTAGCTGTACTTAGCTCTGCAAGCCAGGCCTGTTGCCAGGCAGTCTTTCATGTTGTGTCATGTACTTTCTGGGGCACCTTAACCAATATACTGAACCTGATCCATTCATTGAAAAGAAAAAAAACAAACATGTATTCTTATCAAATTACTACACACAGTGAATAACTTGAATTTTCCAGCCTTTTTGAGCCAGACTTCTGAGATGCTGGCGTTTGTGCCACTCAATAGTCAGTTTCATCTGGAACCTGTCTATACAGGTGTGTGCCTCTCCAAACATCCAAATCAAGTCCAATCAACTGATTTTACCACAGGGAAACTCAATTTAAGCAGCAGAACCATCTCAGTGATGATCAATGGAAACAGCTCTTGAGCTTCATCAGCAAAGGATTAATCAAAGGTTGTGAATACTTCTATAAATGCGACTTTATGTTTTTTATTTTGAATAAATTAGCAAAAAAAAAAAAAAAAAAAAAAAGAACCAAAAGTAATCCATATTGTCATAATGTGTAGAATTTTTGTGGAATGCTATTAATTAAGTACAATTTGGAATAATAATGTAACATAACACAATGGGGGGAAAAAGTAAAGAGTCCAGAATACTTTCCGGATTAATTGTAGTCTGTTGGTAGAGTTGTTTAAAAATGTGTTCTATTTAATCATTCCTGATTTAAATAAACTGACACGAATTGATATGAAGTATTGCTCCTCTTACTTGAATAAAGTCTCTGAATATGGATCCATATTTGAACTTAAAATAAGTGAAACACACACACACCGACAGTGTATGTTAAAGTGAGATTTCTTGTATATAAGCTGTGATGTTCTAATGTTATATCTACTGAGCCGGCTGTGCCATTTGGAGGTATGGTGAATAAGCAGTAAAGTATATATACTGTCAATGGAAGAACTTTACCCTTTTCTAACATGTACTGTAAGTGTTAGATTTATACGTTTTATATGGAAAGAAATGTTTCTTCTGCTTAAAATTTGTAATTTTTTATGTGGTATGTAATTGTTTTTTTTATTTTTATTTTTGTCTTTCAAATACCAGAAATTATTAGGATTGCAAATTTTTTAAATATTTAATCAGCTGTTATAATCAGTTACTCAATTTGTGTAGCCTTTTTACAAAATACTTTTCTACTATTACTTGAGTAATGTGCTCGGATGCCAACTTTTTACATTTACTTGTGTAAATATATCTTGAAATAGTTTTACTCTTGCTGGAGTACATTTTTGGGTACTCTGTCCCCCTCTGTCTACATCATATACTGATGGGATTTTTCTCCTATCGCTGTAGCTGTGACACGGCAGTGTGATGCTAGACCACCCAAAAAGGAAAACGCCCATCTGGTGGATTCTGTTTGCATTCATTAGTTGCAACATAAATTGTTTGCTCAACACATTAGACCATAAAACTGTTGCCTAATCGTGTGTTAGACAAAGTCCTGAAAAATGGTTTGGAAGCACCCTAACCCTAACCCTATATTTGTGCATAAATGCATTTACATGTTTATGTGTGCATGTAAATGCATTTATTTAACGCACAGGGCTTTTTGATGCTTGACTGAATCACTCCTCTTCGACACTCAAGCAAGAAAACAAAGGGTTGCCATGGTAACAGTCAAGGGTGAAGGAGGAGGGTGTGTCTTTGGCAATATGCAGTGAAAATGGTTATTGGCCGGCTGAGTGGCGGAGAAAACACTCTGTGGTTCATTGCCATTCCTGCTGCTCAATAAGTCTCTGCTGTCCTTCTCTTTCTGTCTCCCACATGTCTCCCTTGTTGTCATCTTGAAGTGAGTGGGACTGTGAAGAGAACAAATACTGAATATTAATGAGGACATAGAGAAAAAGAATATATCACTGTGACTCTCTAATACTTCTGCCCCTCATTTACTTGCTATGTTTTTCTCTGAGGTTTTAATACCTAGTTTATCAACATATGTTAAATGAAGTGGACAGATTGCCAGAGCAGTCTCACACTGATGCTCAATGTTTACAAGATCAGTTGACCCTGACAAAGATGTCGGATGAATGGCAGCAGCGGTTATTTCATGGATCACAGAATTTTATCATGATTGGTGCTTTACAAGTCAGAGGCTCACTGTTCCGCTTGGATGTACCCCTTAATTCAATAACATGACTCATTTTCTAGAAGGAAAAGATCAACAGGGTGCTTTGCATATTTATTACAGTGGTGCAAAACCATCTAGAGTGACAGAAATTTATGGATGGCCTTCTGGGTTTTCTGGACAATCCACCGTTTGGAATGATTTCCTTCTCTCCCAATTTTCCCTTTCTGTCGGAATACACAGACAGATATCTACACAGTTTTTTTTTTACTTTTTTGACATATATACCAGGCAACCATTGTTAGTTACATCTTGTCAACTGCTTTTTAACACAAATAATGAATCATAAGACACCCACTAAATTCTTTTAAGCATCTGGGCTTGCTGTAGACAATTTGAAGTTTAAACCAAGCACCAGAATTGTCAACCGCGGAGATTAAAGAGGCTTTCAATGTGGAATGATTGTTGGTACCTGAAAGAATGATTTAAATATTTCAGAAATTGCTGGTCTGCTGGGATTTTCATTCACAACCATCTCCCATCAGGTTTTGAGATGATGATGAAAAATTGTGTAATCCCAAGCTTAAGTAACTTTCATTTTCTGTTTGCTTAAATGTCAATTGCATGCATATTAACCAAATATATGCATCTAAGTCAGTCTCAGACTCTTTAATTGATTAAAAGAGTATGAGACTGAAAAATACACAATTTGCTTTGTGAGTAATTTTTTTTGTGATTTTAGCACCAAAGTCAAGTGAAAATCTGGAAAAGAATGAGAAGAAACCATAGTATGGTAAACAGTTCTCATAATTAAAACCAGGCAGAGAGACATTTATTAGTCAGTTGTTCATCTGAAGATGATCATGTTTTGCTGCATTCCTCTTGGTGTGGTGCTTTTAGATTGTAAGTTGCTTTATTGATAAACTTGGAAAACAAATAACTATGCTGGTCCATCTTTTTTAATAAGCCTGCTCTAACCTTTTTCCTCCACTTTCCATTCATTTCAGAAAAAATATGCTGTATAATATGATAGTAAGTATAGTTTTTTCCCATTAACATTGCATAACAATTAATTTGGACAAAAAAATAGAAAGTGTGTTTTGCTGTATTTAGAAAGTCTTAACTATATGAGTTAAGTTTTATACTTAATCTTTATCCTCAGTTATTTCTTCTTTCATTTATTGTGCTTTGGGTTTCTCTTGTTCAAGGCCGATTGTCTTTCAGCACCGTGATCAGAGGTCATGGCTTAATATTCCAAGCAGAGAGACATCAGTATTCCCGAGGCCCACACTAACTGAGCCATCTGCTGCTTCCGAATTGCTTTTCTCGTCCTCTGTCTGCTCCTCAGCCCAGCTTTTTAAGCTCACACACATTCTCAATGCAGAAATATGCAAATAGTCACACGTGTACACGCATACAAGGCGTGTGTCTGCAAAAATAGGAAAGCATGTAAAGGTAATTCAAAGCTTTATCGAATGCTTGCCGGTGCATTTTCCTGCAGATATGAAGAGGGCCCCAGCAACTGCTCCCTGACTATAGCTGGAAACACACAAATGAAACACTCAAGGCAACACCGGTGTGCAGCTGTTGCTGCTAGTATGTTCTTCTGTGGTTTCCAAGCCCTTTTTGGTGATGAAGGTAGCAGCTCGCATGAGTACTAATATATCATTGCAGACAGATACTTATTAGAAGTAGAAATACAACTATAGAGATGGAACCAACTGCATTTTGTTTTCTTTTTGCCTTCATCTCCTTCTTAAGTCCATTTTTATTCAAGTTTGGAGGAGTCCGGATGGTGCCCCCATAAATATCAGACACAAAGCAATTGTACAGCTTGTTGTTGAGAGTTTCTTTTATATAGTTTTTTTCATACTTGCAAATAAAGAGGACGCAGCCTAATTAGGCTGATTGGAGAAATTAACCATCTCCCATCCCATTATGTGCAACACTTTTTTATGACAGTATTTAAAAAGCATTTTTTTTTTTTATTTAAAAAGTAAAAATGTAAAAGTAAAAGAGACACCTATTCTATCAAGCTTAGAAATAAAGTGCAATAAGGTAATAAGTCGATTAAATAAAAACAAAAAAGAGAGTTGCTGTGGTGCAGGGATGAAGCGTGATACCATGAGGCCTCAGTCAGACATATAGGTAGATTTGAGTCCCTACCTTTACTGCATGTCTTCCCCCTCTCTCGTAGCCCCATTTTTCTGTCAATTCATTATCAAATAAAGACTGCTAGAGAAAAAAAAGTATTCTTAAAAAGGTTTCTCTCAAATGTTAAAGCACTCAGGCATAAATAACAGTCTCCATTAAAAAATGTATTTGCAAATGTGGGGGTTGGAGAAATCAGTCTTCTCTCATCCCATGATGTACAACATTTTATGGCAGTATTTAAAAAGCATTTTTTATTGTCCAGGTGATAAAATTGACAAAAAATGTAAAAAAAAAAAAATAAATAAAAATGAAAAACTAAAAGGGATATATATTCTATCAAGCTTAGAAATAAAATGCAATAGTGTAATAAGATGACTAAATAAAAAAGAATGACTCTAGTCATTATTGTGAATGACAGTGAAATAGCATTTAGTAAGACAGACAAAACAGCTAATTAGTTTTCTGTCACTGATCTCAGAATAAACTGAGAATGAAACTATTTTCTGCTGTTCCTGTGAAGTTCCCTCGCCGTCTCAGTCTTTGTTTTCCGCTTGTCAAAAAAAAGAAGAAAAAGGAAAACGGTATGTGCCAAGTGTGCTTTTGTTTTAAAACTCTAAAGAGGAAGCTTACCAAGTCTCAGAAAACTACAGTGCTTTGAACTGCAGTCTAAAAGTGTGTAAAATCTGTTTGTGTAGCTGAGTCTGGAACAAAAAAGAAAACTCATAAGTTTCTCGTTGTTTATTAAAGCTGTTCAGCAGTTGTTCAAGGATGTAATATGCAGCTGCCTTGGGGATAAAATTTAAGTTGCTGCAGTGATCTTTGATATGCAATCTCATTTTTAATGCAAGAAAGTGTGGGAGTGTGAGCTTGAGAGTCGACGTAGGACAGGAAATCACAATAAAAACTGTGGAAGTATTTGTATCAGGTTGTTTGAAACCAGAGGCTGCTGCTTGTTTGGCAAGGAAGATTTAAAATCATAAATTCGAGAATACACCCTCTCTCTTTCACCACAGATGTAAGTCATGCAGTAATTCCTTCTAAATCTGCCACAATATGAATAAACCAGCAGGGCAGATCTCCCACACGTCTTGTGATGGTGTTATTATAGTCTATTTATGAATACATTCAAATATATTAGCAAAGCAGAAATCTCAAATACATGTAATGCAAAGCAGATTTAGAAAATGCCACTTGGATAAGAACCTAAAAATCACACAAAAGAAACAAAATTCATACAAAGTGTTGTATGAATTGGTAAGATAGCAACAGTCTGTAGCACTGTGGTGATTATGCGTTACTCTTAAAAACCCAGAAGCCAACAAAGAGGATGTCAAAGGTTATCATTCCCCAGAGGATGCCCTTAGTTACCAATCCTGATCATTAGGGGTGGGGCTGAGCTCTTAACGGATGGAGCTGGTTTATGGTATGAGGATACAGAGAGGGTGGAGTCACAGAGGTGCATGCTGTGTGGCAGCCAGAGGGGGATGGGAGGAGCGAGGAAAAACATGAGGGAGGAAAAGCAGGGGTGCTCTTATTACAGCAAATCACAGACCTATTGTGTATCACATCCCAGCTCCAGGTAAGACATGCAGTCACTGCATCAATGAGGCTACATGTTTATGTATTCTGAATAAGGAGAGGTTGTAAAGCTAAAACGAGATGTTTAAAATGTGTAACATGTTGCTTTATTTCATCAGGTGTTCTCATGTATCTGTGCAATAAGAACACTTTGTGTTGGGGGCCAGAACTCAGTGCATGTGTTTTTTACTGTCTTTCTGTCTGTTTTAGACACATATTTCCAGGCATGTTGAGAAAATCTAATCATTGGAAATGGGAGACATGGATCTGATGCAGGAAAAAGAATAGAGCAGCAACAACAGCTCTCTCTGAGGGCAGTCGTTCATGACAACCTAATGACACAGCAGAGAAAAGAAATGAGAGTAAAGCAAAATGTAAATGTAGAGCAAACATTTTAAGCTTGTTATTGTTTGTTTTGAAACTTATCATATTTGGATAAAATAAGCTGGTCAAAACAGTACTGGGTATAATCAGTAATTCTCCTTTTAAATTTGTAAGCTCTATTTTTCCATATTTTTTTCAAAAATTTATTAACACCAATTTGGAGTGTGATGAGTTTTTCTTCATTTTTCTTTTTATGCTTGAAATTAAGAGTCCAGGACAGAAATAAATCTTGAAACTGTCTAAACCTAATTGCAAAAGATTATTCATTCATGCGACAACAGAAGGACGAGGTTGTACAGAAGATTCTGAACATTTGTAAACGCTCTGTTTAATTTTAAAAAGCTTAGAGTGAGTGACACTCACCAACTGAGCTTACTTCTGAGAATTAAAAAGACAGAATTATGCTAAATCGGCTCAGGATGTTGCTCAAAATGTGCATGAAGTGCAGAAGAATGAGCCATGCTTTTTTGTAGGAATACAAGGAATACATCAAATTCGCAGGCAGCAGAAGTGGGGTAACTGTAGAAAAGGAGAATAAAACAGGACAAAGAGCACCTGGATTATTGTTTGTTTCTTTTTTTGTAGTTGTTTTAAAAAGTGTCAAATGTGATTTTATTATTACAAAATATTGTTGGTCAGTACGTTTGCTTTTAACATAATTTGACATCGCTCAGGCCGTGTTTCTTTGTGTTTCTCCATCTCGTAGGTTCAGATCAATAACAATGCATGGCTTGTAGGCCACCAATCAAGGCCCAAAGGAAGAGGCCTGGGACCAGCGGGGGAAACAGCATGTCTGGTCCCGGCCCTGCCTCCTGTCCCGCCCCTCGTCCTGCAGAGTCATGTGACCTGAAAGCCCTGCCAGCACGGCAGCGCCCACTGCGCTACCACAAAGAGCCTCACAATCCAAAACACCACCCTCACTCCTGCAGCACCCAATATTCCTCTCCCAAGCCTCCTGATGTGGGGCGCGGCCATCCGGAAGAAGATGCAGATGCAGATGTTGACATGAAGCAGTACAGCAACCAAGATGTTGACTCACAGCTTGAGAATCAAAGGCCAGCAACGCCGTCCATGCCTCAGCATGACCCTCACGAGGGCGAGGAGCATAACGACCATGATCAAGCAGACTTTCATGGCGATGCCGACAGTCTGGATGATGACTCCAGCTCTGACTATATCAACAATACCTCAGAGGATGAGGAAGACTATGACGATGGTGAGTGTGTCATGAGCCATCTTTCTGAGAGAACAGGATATTCAAAAGTACTTTAAACGGTTCTACACATTGGTCACTGAAGTTAATCTGAGAAATCATTTGTAACAGTGATTCAAGAATGCTTCTGATTTTTAAAGAAATGAGTCAATAACTTTCTGTTTCCAACTGTTAACCTCCCTAGGACTAGCAGAGGAAGATGAGGGAGTCACTTACTACATTCGCTACTGCCCTGAGGATGACAGCTACCTGGAGGGAATGGACTGCAGCAGTCAGGGAGACTGTAACCACAGTCACAGCCAGGGCAACTGTTCAGGTACCGTTCAGCAACATGGATCCCATGCTAGCGAATGCCAGGAAGCTGAGGAAGGATGGATAGAGGAAGGAGAGGAGGAGGCCGAGGGAGAATTGAGAGAGGAAGAATGGGTTGAAGATGACGAAGGAGAAGAGGCAGCGAGAGAGGAGTGGCAAGAAGAGGAGGAAGAAGTGGTGGAGGAATGGAGAGAGGAAAATGAGGAGGTGCAAGAGGAATGGATAGAGGAGGGCCAGGTGAGCCAGGAGCACTGGGCAGAACGAGAAAGGCACAGGGTGGAGGAATGGGGTGAGGAAGAAGGAGAGGTCCGCTGTGAGGTGGTGGAGCAAGATCCCGATGAACAGATTTACAATGGGAGACCAGAACCCATATTGGACCATCACCATCACCACGAGCCTCCGATACAAGACACACACCACACCCAGCGACATGATCGAGAGGAGGGGGAAGAGGCAGAGAGTGAGGAGGGCTGTCCAAATGAAGAAGAAGATGAAGAAGCCAATAAGAAGGAGAGACATGGAAGAGCTTACACCGGAGACTATTGCCCACCTGAAGACAATGGGAACTCCGTGCGAGTCTCCCCATACCGCAGCCGTAAGGTGCTGGTGGTGGAGGGAGAGACAGGAGAAGAGGCAGAGGAGGACATTGACCAAATTGTTGCTGAGATCAAGATGAGCATGAGTATGGGGAGCCTAAGCAGTGGCACTGACCAAAGCCCAGAGGAGCTGGCACAGGACCCTGTACCAAGTGACTATCCTCACTCTAAGCCTGAGGCTGCATCCTATCAACCAGTTCACCACCGTCATGACAGCAGGCCCAAGTCCCTGAACATCCCCTCCATGCACCACAACAACCCTGAGCTCCAGCGGGGCATCAAGGCCCATCCACGCACGCCGGAAGACAGACAAAGATGGACTCAAGAGCAGGTAAGTTTCTGAAACACAAAACTGGTGATCATCTAAACCAAAGAGGCTTTCAGGGTCCACTAAATTATAGCTCCTTTTTTTCTGACATTTAGACAGACATTGGTGCATATGTTAGTCTAAAGCATGGAAAAGGTGCAATATTTAAATTGTTTGTGGCAAAGAGCTGAAAATGAGTAATAAGTGACAGGTTTCTCTCAGGAAGCCAATGAATAGTTGCAGCCATCTCCTTCCCCCGTGTCACCCATAGATTTACCTTCGCCTTATTTCCATCCTAGCTGTAGATAAAGAGACACCCAGGCTCAGGATGGACTCAACGACATATAGAGCTGCCATCCTGTAAAAAGTCAAATAGTTAAAAAAAGAGGAAGAAATTTCTGGTGGGCAGCAAGCTGATAAACACCTGCTCCGCCATGCGCACACATACTCATGTCCTCATGCTTTTGCTCTCGGCGTCTCATTTGTAGTGCAGAAGTGGGTCAGTGGAACAAGATAACATTGGAAAAACGCTCACTATGCGGCAAATTCAGATGACTCTCGGCCTTGTGGAGATCATTTGGTCATTTCATCTTATGTAATCAAATAAAATGTCCTCTATACCAATTCACTGTGGCCTTCTACTGAACCTGGGGAACGGTAAATTTGATTAGAAATTGACTGTGCAGCTTTGAGTCAAAACATTTTGTTTAACACAGAAACAGAGAAAAGTCTTGTTGAAAGTCCTCTACACCCAAACCACTAAGCACAGAACTCTATGTTGCATCTTTAAAAATGAACATTATAACTTTAATAGTCAATGTGTTATTTTTGCAATCATTGTTGCCAATTAGATTGTGTTTAAAACTTTAGTTTTAAATTGTCCTAAAAACAATTTTCCCCCAGTCAAATTAGATACAATCATTTTTCTAATCTTTAATGATCCACTGAAACCACAGCTTTATTTGCTTCAGTAATTTTTGTTTTGTCTAAAATAAGAACATTTGTTCAGTTATCTGATGGACATATTTTGTTCCAGCAACATTATGGGATTTTAAAACACACACACACACACGCGCACGCCCGCACACGCCCACACACACACACACACACACATTTAACTCTTTGTTCATGTGATCTGAATAGTTGGACCTGAATCATGGCTATTTTCTTTGCAGTTTCTGTTTTATTTGATTTGTATGTCATTATTGTATGTTTTTTTTTTTATGATTTACTGATTATGAAAGTACCTGACCTTGTCAAAGGTTCTCAAACAATTCCTGACAATTGTTTGGGCAGGACTATATGTCAGTCTAATGCATGGTAATAGGTACTAGATTTGTAATGATTGTGGTGAACAGTTAAAAACAAGTTGACATTTGTATTTCTCCAGAAGTCAAAGAATATAGTTGAAACCTTTCTCCTCCCCCCACCTTACCTAGAGGTTTACTGTCTTTTTACTTATACCCCAAACCTAAATAAAGGCGCACATATTCAGGATGGACTCAAATTTATTGACTCTTTATAGCCCAACTTTAATATCAGGGTTTGAAGGGTGAACAGTTTATCAACGATGCCATTCATCCGTACATTGTATCCAGCCTGAAGGCCGGTGTCTATCTCAAGCGATCTGATGAAATTCAGATTGATGAAATTCCCACGTTGTGCTTTTGGGATTTATTTGAACACATGTAGTTTTGTACTGTACAGCGTTGCATTTAGCATTCCACCCTACCAAACAACAACAACACGAAGCTCATTAATGTAATGTGTATTTGCACTACAGAGTTGGGCACCATGATGCATACTGATCAGTTAGCTCTCTTCTAAAGGAGGACACAGACTCACAACAACATGTCCTGCTTTTCCGAATTTCCCTATTTCCTCTGCTCTGAGGAGGAGGATTTAAACAGCAGAGGCTTTTTATTTCACTCTTAATGCCAGTGAAATTAAATGAGCAGCGAGGGACTGCTAAATTGTGCTTCTTCTAATTTTTCTTTCTTTTGTGTTCTGATTGTGCGCACAAATTGAACAAGCTACGCCATCATTAAAGATGTTCCACTTGGCTAAATACTTCTCCCAGTACGGCTTTGTCCGTGTTCCAATAGAGGAAAAAAGAAAACACATTTTCCCCTTCATTCACAAGTACACTTGTGCATTTATATTGTCAGGGAGCATCGTTACTATAAAACACAAAAACACATCGTTACTATAAAACACAAAAAGGCAAATCATCTGCTTTAACAGAAAGGCGCAACCTTTATATTATGTGTTTTCTAGTTTTTACTTTATATTGTTGATTTTGAGTGCAGTAGCGAAGTTGCAGAGCGTCTACATCTGGTTTAAGATGTGAGGAAAATGTGAATTTTAAAGCCTTCATTCTGCAACATTTCAACATTAAAATGGTTTGAAACTTTTGAAGTCTAAGTATTCAAATTAAACATCCCATCCCATAATTATATGTATTTAAAAATACATATAATCAGTTTCCTCCAATTCAAAGCACTGCTGCCTAACTTACAGAAGAAACAGATGTTAATTCTGTATCATTTCTTTCCTCCTCTGTTCTGTTCTGACACCTATATTGTTGCACCTGTGTGTTCTGTGTTTATCTGACAGGTAAATAATGGTCCAGAGCAACCTAGAAAACAGCAGCGCTCCGACCTTAATGTTCCTTTGGAGAACAACAATGTACCAGAGGTAAGATGCTACTGAATGTCCAAAAACAGCTACTACATTTCCCCTTTAGTTTTTATGCACAACTTTAGAAAGGCTGGTTGTTATTTTATACAATATATTATAAATGTGTGTGATTAAATGGGCAGCAGTGTAATTACAGCCAGTACTCGTGTCTGGTGCTTGCGGCTTGTACAAACTGAACTTGTGTTTATGGCTTTATTCATAAAACTTTTCACCCATCTGGCTCTTTTTGTTCTTTAGTGAAGCTTTCTGAGCATGTAGCGATCTGGTAGATGCAGGGAGATTATGGTTTGACTCTCAGGAATCAAGATTTTTCCTATTTCCACATTTTTTTATTTTTTTTCTGCCACATCATTATCAGTCTGGAATGACATATTTGCATGTATTTATTCATGACCATTTTTTCACCACTTATGGGAACAGCGCTACATAAATAACAGAGAGGAATATAATTGCATGACCGTAAGTGAGGGTTTTAGGACAATCTGAATTAAAATGTATCTAGTTCTAAGCAAATAAGTGTTGTCCAACATGGCTGGTTTGCTTTATTATTTGAATTTGAGTGAATTTATTGTAACTTCTTTAAAAAAAAGGAGTAGTACACTTTAGAGCAGAAAAAGTGATATAGAAGTAACCCGTTAGTAAAGCTATATTAGCAGCGTATGTCTTTAAATGAAATATGAAAGTAAAAAATGAAAAAAATGAAAGTAGATAGAAAAATCCTGGAATCTCACAGGACTTTAAAATATTAAATATTACTGCAAAACATGGAAGTCACCTGATGAAACCCATGGTCACGTAAGCTATTATGTCAACACATCATTTTCAGATTTGATGCTAGATAACAAAAAGTGACTTTTTCGTGTTATCATAGAAAACTGGCCATGCAGGCACGTGAATCTGATGTATTTATTTTTATATCCTATTTCTGTCTTTCAGCCAGCAAAGAAAGTTGCATCCTTCCCCAGCTTTGTTGATGGTGAGTTATTCTGCTTTCTAATAAGCCCAAGATACTATAATCATACTAAACAACTCTTACAATCATATTAAAACTATATCATAATTGTGTATTTCTGTGAAATGAAAAGAAAGGAGAAGTTTATAGAACCACATGCTGCTGTATTTACAGATTCCAATAAAATCCAAATTTTTTGTGGATCTAAAAAAGTGTGTTTGAATACCTCTGCAAGGCGTTTTAAAAATGGCAGCATGTTTTGAGATCAAAACAACACCACTAAATGATTTAAGGTTTGGCAAATCCAGTCTACCATCTCTAGATCTCAAGAGCAACAGCTCTATTTTTAACAAGGCTTGGAGAACCCAGTGATTACAGTACCTTCTGTAAGGCACACGCAGCTTCAGTCAAAACATCATCTGTCTGTTTTTGCTCCGTCTGTTCATCACTGTCCTCTCAGTCCCGGGACCCTGCGAGCCAGAAGACCTGATTGATGGCATTATCTTTGCTGCTAACTACCTGGGCTCCACCCAGCTGCTGTCTGAGCGGAACCCCTCCAAGAACATCCGCATGATGCAGGCGCAAGAAGCTGTCAGCAGGGTCAAGGTACCAAAAACAATATTCTGTCACATGCACTGCAATTCTGACACAAATAGTGCTTACTGCACTGTAAAGTCATAACATTTTTTCTTCAATAAAGCTCTTACATATTTGATATGTGAAAAGCTGAACAGTAAATTGAACTCTGAAATTCAAACTAAGTCATTTAGGCCCAGAACGTTACCGTATTTTCCAGACTATAAGTCGCTCCGAAGTATAAGTCGCACCAGCCATAAAATTCATAATAAAGAAGTAAAATACATATATAAGTTGCACCGGAGTATGAGTTGCATTTTTGGGGAAAATGTATTTGATAAATCCAACACCAAGAACAGCCATGTCATCTTGAAAGGCAATAAAAATAGAAGAGGCAACAACAGGCTGAATAATTGTATGGTATGCTAACTTTACATGACAAACAATGAACTGACAACGTGCCTGGTATGTTAACATAACATATTAAGAGTTATTCAGATAACTGTAGCATAAATAACATGCTAACAAGTTTACCAAATCATCCGTGTTACTCCAAATCACTAAATCTTCATCTTTGGTGTCGCTTGTAAACAACTCCGCTAATTCCGGAGGTAGCTTCTACCACACACATTATCAACAGAGGCCTAGAGCGCCCTCTTGCGGTTTAGTGTGATTGTTATCATGCGATAACAATCATATCGCATGATATAATAATCTCCGGAGTATAAGTGGCACCCCCGGCCAAACTATGAAAAAAACTGCAACTTATAGTCCGGAAAATACGATAATTCAGGTTCCAATTTTTTTTTTTTTAAGATAATGATTCTGGTTGTTCTACAATCTGTGGAGAGAATATATGCATCCACAGGGAGAACATGCAAACTCCATGCAGTAGGATGGCCTGGGATGTTCTTGCTGCACCTCTGTGCAGTCCATGTTAATATTTCCCTTTGTGTGTCTGACTCTCTGCTGTGTTGAGATTGTGGTCTTCAAGGACAGGTTTAGAAAAATAAGATGGTAGGTAAAGTGCCTCTTTGTGCTGCCGAGTTGCTTTATTCATCTGTTCTGTAACATCGACTGAAAAACGTCTTTCTTTCAAGAAAACATAGACGTCTTTATTTCTCAGCTATACTTGGAGTTCCTGTGCCAGGTGACTCATTTCACTAAAGAAATGAGTCACCGTTTCACGACACGGTGAATCTTCTCACCGTGTCGTGAGAAGATTCATGAGAGGATATTTGTCCAAATGCTTTGATGCTTCGGAGTCTCAACTCCCTAACAAGTGGGTCTGAGCTCCCTCTCATGTGAACACAACCATGGATACCTTCCTAAATATTGGATGACCTCCTGTGCAACTATCCACTTTTAGAAACTGACATACTGTAACAAGATCTGCTGTGGAGATGTGAACTTATCTATTCTGGGCATGTTTTAAGAATAAAGTTCAAGGACAAGTTCAGAATTACAGTGATTAAAGCCATTAAGTTTTCTCCAAAATTAATTGTAGCTTAGCAGACAGTGGTTAACATTTTTAAAATTCAAGGTTGTTAGTTCTGCGAGATTGGGCAACTCTGCTGCTGGATGTTGCTTAATCCTATTCAGCAATTCTTTGAACTTCATCAATGAACTCAGTCACACAGGCATTATTCATGCTCATTTTCTTTAGCTCAATCTGAGGAAGCAATCGGTTAGTGCACTGAAGTTCTGCTGAAGCTCCCCGAAGCAAAGAACTGAGGAGAGCATTTTGGCAGGTGTATTGTGTAGCTCATTTATGCAGATCCTGTTTGCCTGACATTCACTCAGTTTGATGTAATATTTATGAAGTTTCATCCCCACCCCTACCTTCAACTCCTTCCTGTTGTCGACCCCCTGCCGAACTGCTCGGCGCCTCAGTAGATGTTGCCGAGAGCCTTGCATCTCTTGTGTTGCATGTGAGCTGATGAAACTTCTTAAAATAATAATAGAAAAGCTTCTTCCTCTTTGTTATGACTTTTGCTATCTTTGTAGTTCAAGGTTTGGAATTTTTAATGCAGAGATATCTTGTCGTTTTTATATAAATATTAAATTGAATGTCATATTGCCTTGCTAAAATGTTCATGCCGCTTATACTTTTCCACATTTTGTCACATTACAAGCACAAACTTCAGCGTTCTTTGATATATGTGATACATGCATACTTGTAAAATGAAAGGAAAGCAGTACATTGTTGCTAATATGTTTTCCAAGACAAAATTTGAAAAGTGTGGCATGTACATGTACTGAATCCCCCTGAATCAATAATAAACGTCTTACCCAACAAGCTGTTAGTCCTTTGGGGTATTTCTGTACCAGCTTTACAAATCTAAAAACTGAAATGTTTACCCGTTCCTTTTTTGCAGCACAGCTGAAACTAAGTCAGACGGGATGACAAGCACGTGAAGATAAATGTTTAAGTCCAGACCCAAATTCTTTATTTGGGTCTGTGTGTCAACTTTTGCAGAGTTGACACACACAGCTCTTTTGCAGCCACTACCAGGTCATTTGGCAGCATTTAGCTTCAGCCATCTTTCCATCAACTCTGACCTGCTTTGCTGTCTCTGCAAAAGGCAAAAGCCTACCCACAGTCCTGCCTCCTTCATGGTTCACTAACCCGACCTTACTTTAAATTTGACATGTTTGTTGGGTTCCTTGGTTTTTCCCTTTGTTGTTTGTTCCCTACTTTTCTTTGACAATTCTTTACAGAACAGTTATATTCACACTTAGATTACTTGACTCAGAGTAAGACTGCTTTTAATTATTAAGTCATTTGGATTTTATATTGGTGTGTCAGAGTAATGGGGCAAAATACAAATGCACACCACACTTCATAGGTTTCTATTTGGGAAAAATAATTTTAATCCATGTATTATTTCTCCTCCACTTCACAATCATCCTCCACCTTGAGTTGATCCTTCTCATAAAGTTCCAATGAAATACATCAAAACTTGTGGTTTTGAAGTGACAAACGTGCAAAAGCTCTTAAGGTGTATAAATGCTTGAACCGCAGCTAGAGATGTTGAAACATTAAAAACTGGTTAATTTAATAATAGTAATAAAAAAGAAAACTGTAGGGCTCATTGCTTTAATGTGTTATTTTCCAGCTAGTCCCATAAACATTAGTTTCTAAGTGCCTTTAATCTGTTTGGATGCACCCTATTTTTAGTGCAGCCAAAAGAAACAAACCCCTGGCATTCAGTAAATCCTCTCACTACCCAATCATGTTGAATTCGTGTTGATTTCTGTCCTCCTCGTATTATTCTGTCTTTGACACTGAGGTCTAAGAGCTGAGCCCATAGGAATAAAACATTTTGAAATCTTCATAGTGCCTCTAATTGGTTTTGAATTGGTGCTACCCTATTGGCCAGTGTGTTTTGTTGGTAAATTACTTGACCAGAAAAGTGGGGGTGAGTCATCCACAGTTACTGAAACCAATCAGATAGGACTTTGTCACAATTTAGAAACAGGTCCTATTTATAGCGGCTTGTTTTTAATATGCTGTGTTTACAAGAGAAGAAGCAATTATCACCCTGTGTAATTACTGTTTTGATTTGTATCTGATAATCAACACTGTGCTGTGCACGCACACGCATACATGCGCTCGACACAGTCATACATGCCTCTTCTGTCTCTGTCACACTCCCTGTTTGTTAGAACAACATGTGTTTCGGGGCTTTACTGTCTTACCCGTATTTTCTTTATAACCCTCCTTTATGTCCTCCTTCTCTTCCCCCTGTTCTCTGTGCTCCTGTTATCTGCTGACCTTGTCCCGTCCCAACGCCTGCCTTCCTGCCTGCCTGCCTGCCTGCTTGCCTTCCTGCCAGAGGGTTCAGAAGGCTGCCAAAATCAAGAAAAAGGCGGTGTGTAATAAACATAGCACAAGGAAGAGCCTCTGGTCACTCTCCTTCCACTCTCACCGTTTTTCTTTTACATTGCACTTTCGCTTGTCTGTGTGTGTGTCCTCTTTCACTTCTGTCTCACAGGCCTCATCAAATAAATTGTTGCGCAGAGCTCAACAATTTTTGGCCAAGTTCACGTTTTTTCATTCATTCATTTGTAAAGGTGATTTTGCCCTCCAGTCTGGGATTCTTATAAAAACTTTGAAGCCTTTTCTGCTAAATATTTTTTTTATATCAAAAATGTATGAAAAGTATCACAGGTCTTCATTTCAATAATATAGAACAACTGCAGTGATGTGGGATTACATAGTGTAAGAACTAGAACACAACTTTATATTTTCGTCCTACTGCATACTGTATTTATATAAGAGGATCTTCAGAAACCAAACAGGCTTTGTGATGTTGCTTTGGAAATTTGCTGGGATTGACTTGTTTCGTCTCTCTAATGTAATATTTTCTGAAGCTCTGGCTACAGCACAAGTTACAAGCAGGGTTGATATGCACCTTGTCCAAAAGTTAATTTTGACCTTTTTTTAGTCCACAATCTGTCTTTCCACAATGCATCAAGCTTCAGCAGAAAAACAATTTACTCATACCCTCAGCTTCAACAGGAACTTTTGAAAAAATGTTGACAGGTCAGATGTTTATGTGAAGAAGCTGAGCCCTGGGACTGGGATTACACATCCTTGGTATTGTACCAAGTCTGCAAGGCAACGATGTTATCAAAACATGCATAAAAGTACTAAACATTAATTTACATATGTTTAACAAAAGGGAACTAAAAGGGCTGTTCACTTAAATAAATAAAAAAAAATTTTAAAAAGCTCTCCTTGGTTTGAAATGTTATTATGGAAAATCTAGTAATATCTAATGAGATCTAATATTTTAGTAAACTATGTATACAGGTAAAAGATTATGCAAGACAATTCATACAACAAAGTGAAATAAACCAAGCGTGGTAAACTGAGGTTAAGTAAATAAGCCTTTTGTTTTGCTGGGGAAAATATATTTGATTTTGGTCAATTGTGATTTACCACATTATCATTCCTACAAAATGAATTTAGGATTCATCAACTTGAACAGAAGTTCATGCCTCACATTTTTAATCCTGATCTGTAAATGTCCACATGTGTTCAATGAAAATGTCATGGGAAGCTGAGTAGAAAGACCTTTGTTAAGCAACCCACAGCCTGGAGGAAACTGATTTATACTTTTATAATAACAATAACCCCCTGTAAAGACTGCATATGATCCAGAGGACATGTTAGTTTTCAGTCTCCTCTAAGAAACAGTCCTATTAATTCAATTAAGATCAAATAAGACCCGAGTTGTTTCTATAATCTTATTCAGATTTGCAAGCTCTCTATGTGCAAACACAACCCACTTTTCCTAAAATAAAAACAGCCTAAAGAATGAGTTTACATTTAAAAGATGATTTCCCAACACCTGTTTGTAACTTTTTCTAATCTGTCCTATTTTGTCTCCACTTTTCTTTACTTAGAGAGGATAAAAAGAAGTAAAGTGGCATTGAGAGGCCGCTGTCTCAAATAAACAGCTTACCATTTTTAACATGGATGCCTAAACTTTCCTGACATTTGCTTTATCTCTTTATCAATCTTGGCTGATTTCAAATGCAAAATACAGTTGGAATTAAACCAGAGCAAATATAATTTTATTAGTCTGCAGCTCACAGTGATTAGAGGGAAATGTACGCCGGCTTGTTCTGCTCTCACTGGTGTAACAGCCAGCTGGTGAGGGCTTAGTGTTAAGCTGTTTCTAGTTTCCGCTCCAGTTCGCCATGCTGGTGCCAGGACAGATGATCTGAGTGGACATCACTGCCAAAACGCTTCCCTCTTTATCGTCACTTGCACATCACCTTTACACTCATAAACCTGTCCATCTGACAAGCAGCTCTCCAACTGGACTCGGCAGCGAACATGCATGCAGACACAAACAGGGGTGTCCACAAACATCTGAAACATTTCAAATCACATCTCTTAATTTTGTATGTTCCTCTAGAACGCTGATGGAGATGCTCAGACCCTGACTGAGGTCGATCTGTTTATCTCTACCCAGAGAATCAAAGTGCTCAATGCAGACACACAAGTAAGTACTTTTTCTTTCCTTGAAGGTGCCTTTAGTCAGTTTCACGTTGATAAATAACGTAGGAGATGCTGGGATGCACAGAAGTTGAAATAGTTGGAGCTTAGCCACTGCTGCCAGCTGCATCTTATGAAACCACGGCTTTCATTTGTCTAATCTCAAGACGTCACATAGAGATTTCCCTTTTGAAATCGTGTGCAAACATCTGTCGAGCGTGCCTTTTTTGTGATATTCAGATAAATCAGGGCGTGGAAAAGTAGAAGTTACATTTGTTCTCCATATTCCTTATCTCAGTTGTTCCTAAACATATTTTTACACTCACGTAAGACACTTTGCACAGTATTTTTCAGAATTATATGGAAACAGCAAATGATTCATTTGCGGTGCTTCAGCCTATTCCTTGGTTTGGCTGTCAGAGTTTAAGTGTGGGCAGGCTCCTAGTAAAAAACAAAAACATAGAAAATAACATGCTGCAATGCGGTTTCTGTCTTCCTCCCTTTCCTATCTGTTCGCCTCTGGTTCTGGCACTTCTGCGAAATCAATTCAGTCCAAAAATGTACTTATGTTCTGCAGTTGCAAGCTTTATGTACCCTGCATGGGTAGCTCCTGATTTGGGTTCATTATTAGAACAAGTCCAAAAGTGGGCTGGAAAAACAGCATCCATTAGATTCATATAATAAAACTGTCACAGAGTTAATGAAATGAAGAAAACTGCAAAGAACTTCAGCGTGTTATTATAAAACATGAACAATTAAAACCTCCTCTGAATAAACACACATTATTTGAAGTCTGCTTCTTCTCCAAATCGCTATTACATTAAAATTTAATGCCTCATGCAATCTACTCTACCACACAAGGCTATTATTAGGCTGAGTAAACAAATATCATTACACTATTAGAACAGGCCTAAGTTTTTTTGTTTGGTTTTGTGGCTGTAATACAAGATGAACCAGATCTGCAGATAATCTAATTTAGAGCAGATTGTAATTGAGTTGTAATCTGTTTATACAGCTTTATGAGAATGAAAAGAAGACATATTTGAATCCTGTAATCACTTCTTTTTTTCATGAATGATGCAGCTTCAAGGAAAATCTATTAATATAATGTAATAATAATCATATAATGCAATAATAATTATAATCATAGGGCATACGATGCCCAATCAGTGCATGTAAGCAACTTCAGTGCTTACATACATTACACAAATAAATTACAAATGCATTTTCAACAAGGAACAACACAAGGCATTGTTCAAAGCCTTATGCATTTATTTGCCACCATGATGGATTCAGTATTAGCTGTCTGTTACTTTAATATTCAGGGCAAAGTTTGCAAATTGAGTCTGATTTGTGATGTTTGGGTTCCTCTGCCCACAGGAAACAATGATGGACAACGCACTGCGCACCATCTCCTACATTGCTGACATCGGGAACATCGTGGTGCTGATGGCAAGGCGGCGGATGCCTCGAACAGCCTCCCAGGACTGTATCGAGACGACACCTGGAGCGCCTGAGGCAAAGAAGCAGTACAAGATGATATGTCACGTCTTTGAATCCGAGGATGTAAGTGACTAAAAAACAAAAATCCGTCCAGATTTGGGGAAAACGTTAGTCGTTCCCAGGCAGTTCCTTTAAGTGTTCCGTTTCTTTTACTCCAGGATGCCACTTACATCATATTCAAATGGATTTTGCCTGGGTTTTGCTTCAAGACATGATTTGGCTTCTTTAGCCTGAATACAGTCAACGCTATCACATTTCACTGTCAGCAGTTCAAAACCATCTCTGTGCACCTCACAATAACTGATCAGAGGAACCCACTGATTTGCATCAATAGGAACTAGCCGGGCACTTTTGATTTCTTTTAATTTATTTATTTTCACCCCACGGAGCTGCTGCCTGCCTCGTTGAAGCAGTTTCAGGAAGACTTGGCAACAGGAACAATGTTGCACCGAGGAGCCAGCAGCTCAGTTTTCACTGCCAAGTGGTATAAAGGCTGGACTCCAATCTGTCCCCTCTTCATCTAATTTTGCTGCCAGAGTTTTAATGGAAGTATTCAGCCACTCATCCATCAGTTTAGAAACTGTTTCTGCTGTTGTGGCTTCACTAGCTGCAGGCACCATTTCCTGTTTGGGACTTTTTTATCTTGTTTTCTTGGGTAAAATTAATTCACTGAAGCAGCTTGGAGCCTCACAAAATCTCCATTTGGTTTCTATCTGCAAACCTAAAGGAGGTCTTGTGCTGTTTTCTTGCACGCTTAAAAAAATTGTTTATGTGTTAGCCAGTTTAGTTTATCAAACATCCCACTTGGCTCTTTGAATCTCCTCTCCAACAATTTTTAAGTTTTAGATTACCTCCAAAAGTAAATGTTTTATCTATAGAGAGAGGTGGAAAGTGTGTGTAAAATATATAATTACACTCAATAATTTATAAAGATTGCATGTACAAAAGAGTATGTAACATCTAGCCTGCGTGCACACAGCTGTCTAAAAGTCAATAATAAAAGCACATTTAAAATCAGTCCTAACATGAACAGGAAGCCAGTGAGTGGCTCCCTGTCAGCGGTAGGACGTCGCCCTGCAATTGGTGAGTTGCCGGTTTGATTCCCGCTTTGCCCGCCCCTGTTTTGTGTCCTCGGGCAAGACACTTCACCCAACTGTCCTACTGATGTTGGTCAGAGGGCCGATGGCGCAATATGGCGGCCTCGGTTCTGTCGGACTAACGAACAGCTGTGGCTAGACCAGTAACTTGCCATCATGAGTGTGTGAATGTGTGCGTGAAAGGAAACGACTGATTTCATTTGAGAACACTCTGAGGGTTGAAAATCGCTATATAAGTCTGATGTCATTTCATTTTATGAATTAAGATTAGCTGATGAGGCAGGCTTTATTTATATGAACAAATTTGACAAAAGACTATTATGATAATGATGAATTCATAACACAGGGGAAAGTGAGATTTTGTGACAAAAATAAGTAATGCTTGATCCAAGAATTTGCTTTTTGAAGCAAAGAGAACGAAGAAAAAAAAGTTTGGATTTGCAATGTGTGTTGAATTCAAGGTGAAACATGAAGATGAGGTGACTGACTTTTTGTGTGCTGTGTCTGTCTTGTTTGACTAACGTTGATGGGATGTCCTTGTAGATCATTTGATAATTTTACAGAAGATCAACTTTAAGTGCATTCAATTTTCCTCAGTGTTGTTTTGCTTAACCGAGTCTCCTTCTAAGTAAGGAGCATTTATGAGTAAATGTCACAACTCTATGAGAACAAATAGCTTTAGACAGTAAAAATCAATTCATTTTATGTGTAAACATATTCTTGGCACACCCAAGGGCCAGTATTGTCACTGGATGCTTTTCGGCTTGCTGACGAGCTGTTTTGTATGTGCAATGCAGTGTGAAAAAAAGAGCAAAAAGCAGCCAGTGTTTTAAATAATGATTTTGTTTTGGCTGTGTGTCACCAGGCTCAGCTCATTGCTCAGTCCATTGGTCAGGCGTTCAGTGTGGCCTACCAGGAGTTTTTGAGAGCCAACGGCATCAACCCAGAGGACCTGAGTCAGAAGGAGTACAGTGACATCATCAACACACAGGAAATGTACAATGATGACCTCATTCACTTCTCCAACTCTGAAAACTGCAAGGAGGTCGGTCGGCGTGAAAGACGTCCATTTTTCTCTGCAGGTGTTTTTATCTGTGTCAGTGCAGGAAACAGAAACAACAGAGAAATGCCTTGAGATTTTACAAAGTGCAGCACGAATCCCACCCATGCTGCAGGGCCATTGGAGGAACACAGCACTGTTGTAGCTGTTAACTAATTTGACAGATAAAGAGGCAGATGTTACAGTGAAAATCCACTTGGAGCATGGCAGCTCTTTCTGCTGAAGCATTTCCTCTGTGTCCTGGAGGCTGAAGGAGATTTAGAAGCCATGGAAATTTTCCCCTGAAGGATGCATTGGCACACATGCTATATTCGAAGCAAATGGGTAATTTGCAATGATGGGGAACCTGGGATATCTTGAAGATGTAATAGCTTTGTAGCCCTCCTAAATATGCCAAGAATAATCTATTATCTCAGAGCTTCATGTTTATGCTGGTGGTTTCTGACAGGCAAAACACTGAACAGGAAACAGCAGAGAGAGAGCAGAACAAAGGAAAGATTGGTAGACATGACATGTTTAATAAATTAAAAAAATACGAAAAGCATAATTTTATTTAATACTACCTGTATTCTCTTCATAATATTTGTATATAGCTGCTTGATGTAAACGAACATCTGTACAAAGCTTCTGCAAGAACCGCAAAATTGAAATTGTTTTGATTAGTTGGTTTTAATATTACATTTTTTTCATAAACAAGGGTAACTAGAAAAGCTAAAAAGCTAAATGAGATTTTAAAAAATAAGTCAAACTTTAAATGCAGTAAAATATTGATAGAGATGATTAACTTATAAATAATAACTATGTTAACAGATATATTAATCAATGATATTAAGACTACGTCACAAGAAAATGTAACAGGATAGTCTCCAAATAAATGTTACAAAGCTGCTAACTTTTTAACATTTTAAAATGTTACAATGTTAAAATGTTAAAACATAGCATTTATTGCAAATAACACATTTGCAATATGTTATTTTGCAAATAACATATTTTTTATTTGGAAAATATGTTTTATTTTGCAAGTGGTTTTCTGTATAACAAATTTGTTTGAACATGAAGGAATTTAATTTGCAAGGAGCTTCACATACATACTCTTCGAAGTGATTTGTGAAGGACGACAATGCTTCCAAAATGAAACAATAAATAATAATCTAAGATCAGGAACACAGACTTTAATACAGCAGAGGGTCTGACTGGCTTTTAACCAGCAACTAAATACATCGGAGAGGGCATGGGTGAATAAATGGTAGAAGAATAAGAAAATAACACAAGCCAGAACTGATGTATGATTGAAGCTAAAAGAAAATATGGACAAATTCCAGCAAATTAAAGAACATGATATGAACATAGTGACTGTGGTGTAAAATGACAGTTTTTACTGTGATACTGCCACTTCAATGTTTAGCAGTGGCCCAACTACAGACCCAGGATGCCTATGACAGAGGGTGAGCCATGACCAAGTCTCACGTTCACTACTGTTTGTTCTAGCCGCTGTAGAGCATGAACACACTACAAAAGCTGAAGTTTTGGTGATGCTCTGATCCAGTTAATTAATCGAAACAGTTTGCTGTCTGTCAATTTTGTTAAAATCCATTACATATTTACTGCCTCATAAACCCCAACAGCTATGTGCCACTGTTATGAAATAATCCGTCTTGTTCACCTCACTTATCAGTAATGCTATGTGGTGTTAGGTTTGTGTATTCGAATGCTACAACATCGAAGCATTCAAAATCATGTTTCTGCATTTTACCACAAATAAACAATTATCCTCTTTCAAAGGCTGAACAATAAGCTGTACAGTAAATTAATTTTCATTACGTTATAGATGAAGTACCCTAGAAATGTATATATGTAATTTAAGCAAATAAATAATAAAAAAAACTAAATTACTAAAACTCTTAAGTAATTATCTGTAGATTCAATAAGGTTTAATAAATCTCCAGATAGTTTGTTTGGGATGCATGGGAATAGGATGAAATGACTTCAATAGTTTTAAGATAATGGCAACACCATATTGTTTAACTCATTAACACATAAAACTCTCCAAATATATGTGTCTGCTAATATTAACTTATATTGTAGACATATTCAAAATCGTACTAATTGTAAAGGAGGGCTCGACTCTGCGCTGGGGATAAGTGTAAACATGCTAAATCAATCTAAACATGAAACTCCCGACAAAGTTCTAAATCTTTTGCTACATATATTTTCATGTGCAGTAAACTTCAAAATGCCTATTTGCATTTATATGTTGGTGTTTTGGCTCAAAGGTCAGAAGAGAGAACCCATTTCTAAATACATCCTCACAGACAGCAGCTTCCAGAACAATACAAACTAATCCAACAAGTTTAGGAAATTGTGGTACATTGCTACAGCAATGCAACATTTCTATAAATCCAATGTGTGGGGCACTGATTTGGAACCTTACCAGCAACGGTCTTATGTAACCAGAGATATTAATCCTCTACAGAATAAAGAGTATTGCTAAATCGCTGTTTTATCATTTCAGCTCGGAGCTTTGTTGTTTTACCAAAAGTCCTGAAAGTGAGCTTGGAAATATCAATTGTCTGTCGCTGTGTACATTAATGAGTTCTTCTCACATTTCTACATAATTTGTTGGTGAATGACGTGAAGCTGTGATAGCTCCTGCAAATTTCTGATGATGAGAAAAAAAAAAAACCCAGCAGGCAATTATCTTACTTTTAATGAGTCTGTGATCAGATATATGATTTAACATAAGTTGCTCAACTCTCTGTGAGCTTCTGTGATGTAGTTTTAATTGGCAGAGATACATTTCTGCTCCCAATGAAGCCAGGAAATTCACCAAAGCGGTGTCTTTCCACAGCTGGTGTTGGAGAAGAGTAAAGGGGAGATCTTGGGTGTGGTGATCGTGGAGTCCGGCTGGGGCTCCATTCTGCCAACTGTTATCCTGGCCAACATGATGAACGGCGGTCCAGCAGCTCGCTCTGGCAAGCTCAGCATCGGAGACCAGATCATGTCCATCAACAACACCAGCCTCGTGGGGCTGCCACTCGCCACCTGTCAGGGAATCATTAAGGTGCAAGGCACTTCTTACTTTGTCTTAAATAGACTTTCAAGAAGATAAATAAGCTTTATTTTTTGTGTGTTTCTTGGGTAAAGGGCTTAAAGAACCAGGTCCAGGTGAAAATGAACATTGTCAGCTGCCCTCCGGTTACCATGGTTCTCATCAAGAGACCTGACTTGAAGTATCAGCTGGGTTTCAGCGTCCAGAATGGCATAGTGAGTTTTCACAATGTTTACACATTTTCATATTATATCCCTGCATAGAAAATGCTTACACTGAGTACACTGTAAGCAGATGTACCTGCGAATTATCTTGCTTTTTGTATTTGATACATTGTAGAAACACACCCGGTTTTGCAATTGCTCTGTTTCTGCCTCATGCGACTGCATTTTACTTACGATGAATTTTCTTGCTTGCGCTCTGTCCTGAAGATATGCAGCCTGATGCGGGGAGGCATCGCTGAGCGAGGCGGGGTCCGTGTGGGTCACAGGATTATAGAGATCAACGGCCAGAGTGTGGTGGCCACGGCACACGAGAAGATTGTTCAGGCGCTCTCCAACTCAGTTGGCGAGGTTAAACTGATGCACAAACACAAACGCATGCAGAAAAGGATTATAATTTCCACTTTGCAGTTTTAGCTCAGCTGCTGCTGTATGTTTGGAAGATAATTTTCAGGAGAATATCCTGTAGTAAGGGAGAGTATACAAGATATGCTCTTATTTAATATAGAGGGCGAAAAAGGGCCACAGTTTCTAAATAAGCAATTTGCTAAATGTATACTTACTCTTCTACAAACGGATAGTGTTTCAAACATGTTTGTACTTCGGTTTTCATTTGCTACTATTTTTATCATTTCTTTATTATATTATATGAAGGTACATCACAGAAGATTACTTTAAACCACTGATTGTCAGTGGAGACACAAAACTACAATAGCTAAATGAACAGTTAGTACAAAACGTGTTGTGGTAAATGGCTCCACTTTGTATCAAAACTCCAAATGTTCAAAATGGAGGGAAGAAGTGATTAGCATGTAGCTAAAACCTATTGCTGTTGGTCCAAACTCATCGCTGTTTGCCTTATCCCTCTAGATCCACATGAAGACGATGCCGGCGGCCATGTTCAGGCTTCTCACGGGTCAGGAGACGCCCATGTACATATGAGCAGCTGAGATTCATGTCCACCAAGGACAGGAAGATGTTCATTTATCTTACAGTGAAAACTACTAGCAGATTAGCCACCATGAGGACGATCACGCCTCCCCACTGATTCTTTTTTTTCCAAATTTTGAACTGTTTGGGCTGAAGACTTCAATTCTTTGTCATTTCTCACTTGTCTGTAATTAACATGCAACTGCTATTTAACGACAGATTTTCTCCTGATCAGCTGAAGAGGAAGCATGTGTGTGTGTGTTTGCGTGCGTGTGTTTATTTATTTGTCCTGTTTGTGATTCTTTTTTGTCCCTCCAGTGAAACAGTGTTGGCAGAGTTACTGCTTGAATGTGCCACAGTTTATTTTTTTATATCCATATAATGCAATATAATCATTCTTAATATTTTTTGTATGGTTCCGCTGATCATTTCTTTCCCATGTAAATACACAATTTGCAAATTTTGCGAGGGAAGGCGGCTGCCGTAGCGACAGCAGAGCCAGCATCTGCACTGTAAATATTTCCTGAGACGGAGGCAGACCGCAATGGTGGCAAAGGCACAAATACATCTGAGATATCATGTTAGTTTCCAGTGAAAAGGGTGAGGATTTATGTGTTTGAATATGCCAAACTAATGTACTGTACATGTGAATCAAACCGATGCTCCCAGCAGAGGTTTATGGGAGAAACGCCATATCCTGTTTAATTTCAAGGCAATACACAAAATTCAACCTCGAAAAAAAAAAAAAAAGGTTTTTTTAAACTACATGTACATTTCACCAACAAAAAAAGTTTGAAACCGCATTCATTTTGCTTTTGAAATGAGGTCACACGTACGAATGACGTTGTTTTGTTTGTGCGCTCACCTCCTGTATGCTCATCTTTGGAGTTCTGACTGAAGCTCATGCCTACTAATGAGTGGACCGTGAATGTAAATGTGTTATGTGAGCTGTCTCATTGCCATCCGCAGTATTAGAATGTCTGTACATAAAAAATAAAAATTGTCTAGTGTTGTGCTCACGTTAAGGAACAAAACACACAAGTCTCTGCAAACATCCACCAGACTTTACGTTGGACTCCAGGCTTCAGGGGAAACAAAGCGAATCGGAGACATGAATCACATGCTGACAGGAAAAAAAGCTCTTGCTATGGAGTAACGGTTTATCAACGCATTGTAGTAAATTTTATCCGTATGACATTATCTGTGTGCATGCCTCGTAAAAGTAGTTTCTCATGTCATTGTGGCAAAACAATAAAATACTGAGCTAAAACTGGATTTATTCATTTATTTATTTTATTAAATGAAATGCACTAAAGATTTCATTATTGTTTTTAATTGTTATAATGATAATAATTAAATGATGACAACAATTAATGCTGCCAATAAACAATATACGTACAGATTCCACCAACTTTTAATAGCGTTAATAAAATGTGCCACTTAGTCAAGACCTTGGGGAAAGTTGTAACCAAAACCTTCTAAAATTAAATAAAAATAATCCTAGCAAGAAGTAGTTTTGATATGTTAGAAGAGGGGGGGAAAATATGTAATTCCAAACATTTTGGCATCCATTTTCTGTTGTTAATATATTTCTGTTAAATGGACTGGGTAGGATATGCACCTAATTTATTACTAAACTGACTTCCATCAGAATATTTTACTTCCGAAAGTAGACCCTGTGAAATAATAATAGTGATAACTTGATAGATAGTGAATCTTTAAATGCAAAAATATTAAGGTGAACAGAAACAATAGAAAAACATAATTCTGGGCTTTAACCTTCTATTTAGTATCTATAGTAAACATGTTGTATTTTAATATTACCAAGAATGTTTCTTTTGACTGGAAGTAATATCAAAGACTCCAAACCAAACATTTTAACTGAATGAAAATATTTTTACATCTAAATTTTGGGCTTCACTGTTCACACAAAGAAAGGACAAGACTGCATAGATGGAAAAAGGATATCTGAAAACTATTAACAATACAGTTAGTGCAAAGTGAGAATAAAAGCTATGTGTATTAATACATGTTAAAAAAAATATTACCACCACATCTGGGTCTGAACTGGCAAGTTCTTTATCAAGAATTGTGGATGGATAATTTACACACTCTGTTTTGCTTCTTGATTCCCACCCAGCTTCAAATGTTGACTTTGGCGAATTACATGTGCTCAAGTAAATAAGAGGTCTATATTGAATCTGTGTATGTTGAACTGTCCATGAGTGCAAGCTTTTATTTACCGTTTGCCAACTAGTTCCCTAAACACTGCAAAGTAATCATTTGTATGGTGAGTTTGTTTATAGAGCCTTGGAGCTTCAAACAAAAGAGGGTAGGAAAAATAGGGAAAAATAAAAATATTTTACCAATTTTTTAAAATGTATAGGATCAATGAAATGAGATAGTCATTTACAAAAGGTAAAAGTTACTTTATTTTATTTTATTTATTTTTTATTATTTTCTAGTCCTAAAACGCTTGCATTTTCTTTTTAAAGTGTCTTGCATCTTCAATTGATAAACTTTGTACTTTTTTGTTGTACATATAAAAGCCCAGGCACATTTGCCTTAACTACTTAAAAAACACACACAAAAAAACAGATATTCTTGCATGATTAACACCTTCCTGCTGCTCTAAATTCAGATTTATTAGTGCAATTAGCAACTGGCACTTCCTGGTACTATTGTTGTCTAATCATTATTTTCTTAGCCTGTAGTGCCCCCTAATGTCAAAACATTAGTAGTACATATTACACAGAAATGTTATCTTACATTTATTTAAAAAAGAGAAAAAGATTATTCTACAATAGCATATTACATTTTGTAAATTATACATACATAGATGCAGCTGTCAGAGGCCTGAGCAACAATAATTAACCAGTACCATCTAAAGATAAACATCTGATAAACAGCTTCCAGCTGTCGTTCACAGTGCTGCGATTAACGCTTCTTTCTTTTGAAATTGTTTTGTTATCTTTCTGAGGCCAGAGTCCTCTTTGCGCCCGTCATGCTCAGTCGATCTCAGCAGAATGCTTCGCCGAAGGTTCAAGGGTTCTGGTCGTTTTTGTCACACTTTAACATGACCTTTATCCCAAGACCCTGACGTGTGGTCTCGAAGGCCTGCACTGCCTGCTCCAGTGGAAAGCGGTGGGTCACAAGGGGCTTCACATTCACTTTGCCTGATGACAACATGGCGATTGCCATCGGCCAACTGCAACAAAACCACATGAATGCTTGTTTCTCTCTGACTCCAGCTAATAATCTTGGACCAGAGGTCTTTCTGCACTATACATTAATGTCTACAGGAGAAGAGAAGCTGTAAATATTTTCTCACGTGTTGCAGTAGCGGAAGACTCCTCTGATGTCCACTTCTCTCACAGCAGCATTGACCAGAGGGACGGTCGTCATCGCAGCACCAAGGCCCACCAGCATCACCACACCGCCTGAGCATGTTGCCTAACAGGAAGTTGAATTGAATTATTTTATGGACCTAATGACATCAAAGTTATGTGGCATTTGTAGCTCAAACCTGAGCAGATGAAAGCACAGTGAGGAAGACAGTGAGGAAGACATTTCATATCATGATTGGCTGATATGTAACATTTTAATTTTCAAAGGGTGACAGAAATGCCAAGTTTTCGGGTCAATTTCAATTTTAAGTTAAATGCTTTAGTTCTAATATGAAATTAAACTAGAATAAGGTTTCCACAACACAAGTAGGTCAAATGAAATCTTATCAGTTGGTCCATGTTGGATAGCGATAAGAAAGTTTGCACTATTTTTGTTCTCCCTTCAAATTTGATTGTGTTGTTATAACTTATGATTCCACAAGGTTATTTACATAAATGGCAGTTTGGATGCAGCTCTCCACTCCAGTGCATTCAATGGTGATTTGAGGCTGGGCTCCCAGGATTTCCTCGACTTTCTTCGCCAGCTGCTGCGCTCCGTCGTCCTTCTTCACTGTCAGCTGGAAGTCTGCACCTAGCTCCTTGGCCATGCCCAGGCGCTCTGCAAACAGATCTAAACACAGCTGTGGGTGTTCAAAAGCAGTTCTGAGGAGTTGTACCAATTTTTCTGAAATTTACTGGGTCCGTTTGGGTTGCTGTTACCAGTGATGATGACTTTTGAGGCCCCCATTGCCTTGGCTACAATCAAGCTAACCAATCCAATGGGTCCTATAGGAAAGGAGACATAATGACGCTGCCAAGTTAACTTTCAACTTAAAACATGTCTAAATGTTTACGAGCTTTATTTTACAAGATCGCATCAAGTACAGTTACAAACCAGATTTTACATGCAGCATATAAAAGGTGTATGACCTTTTCTTGTTCCACTTACAAAATAAATCAGACTAAACCCTTCCTTCTTAGGTTAGTTAGGATTGCTAAAATTATTCCTGTTGCTAAATGGCACACTAATAAGAGGAATATTTAAATATTCTGACACTTTCAAATCAACAAAGATTTCTGCGCTTTTAAACAATTTTGGAAATAAACATCATTTTGTTGTGGGTTTCCAGTTTGTAAATGACAAAAAAAAATTGTTTACTGGACACTTGTAACCTGCAAAAGCCTGGTTCCTCTTTTGGTACAATATCCAGATGCCTGAAAGTACTGTCCAGCCATCGAAGGAGACGGGTTCAGCCAAATCTCCATATAGCTATTAAAAAGAGCTTGTGAAAGGATACCCAAAATGAAAGGCCACATTTTGTCATATTCTAAGAAGATGTATGTAAATGTCTGAATCAGAAAAAGTAAACAAACAAAAAAAAAACGTTCAAAAAAGTATTTCATTCATTATTTTGGCATTTGTCATATAGGAAAGGGTTAGTTTGTTGTAATGCCAGACAATAAAGTTATATATTTTTTTAATGTAATGTGTTTTATTATTTAGTTTCTTTATAATTGAAGAAAAAGCCCCTTGCAATATTTTAAGGTTCAACGTTTTCTACTTTTCCTAACTTTTGTTGTGTCATCTGGGTGTGCCAATAAGACTCCTAACCTGAAAAGGCATGTTGGGACGGTCCATTTGCATCATTCGCAACATTCCACGTCGGTTTCTCATCTGTGGAATTCTACTACAAAAGTTTGCAATAATAATGGCTGATTCTCAATTTCACCTGCACCACAGATGAGTACGGTGCTGCCGAGGGTGACGCCGGCCCGGCGACAGGCATGAATCCCCACAGAGAGAGGTTCGATGAGCGCCCCCTCCTCAAAAGTGACATTATCAGGCAACCTGTGCAGACACACAGAAACAGATAAGACTGAAAGCATATGCAGAGATTAGGCAACAGAGTCAGCCACTGATCAGTTATGAGGTAATCTTTGAAACAAGGTTTGGTAACGAAAGAGCAAATACTTGTAGCAGAAGTCGGCGTCGTGTGCGTAATATCTGCACAGGTTTCCATCGTCAGGCGGCGTGGCACAGAAGAAGATGGTGGGGGACAAGTTGTACTGTCCTCTTTTGAAGAACTCATCCATGTTGCGGGGCACACCAGGCTCAATGGCCACCCTGTCACCTGTCACAATTTCACTTGTCATGCAGCTATCAATATGTGAACTGATAAGAGTACAATACAAGATAAGCCTGCTGTTTAGACAGCAGTGAAACAAATTTACAAATTGTTAGAAGGATTATAAATATCTATCTTTAAAAAGCATGAATTTAAGATGTAGTGTTAAATAGAAATGTAGAATAGCTTTAATTTGGAGAACAAACAGTTCATTTATATCATGTGGCTCATGGCTTCACATTAATGTAGTTTCACCTGGTTCAAGGTGTGTGACTGCTGATCCGACCTTCACCACTCGCCCTGCAGCTTCGTGGCCCAGCACCATTGGTTTTTTCAGCACAAAGTCCCCAATTCGGCCATTCTGCCAGTAGTGCACGTCTGATCCACAGATTCCCACCGAGTGCATCTGGAGCAACACCTCTAAACACCAAACAAGACAAAAAGGACTAAGGCTAATTTGATACCAGATCTCTTTGTGGCTTTAAATCTATTTTTGACTTATCAATATTGTTTTTTGGGCCAGGCTTTCAACTTATAAAGCAGGAATTCATAACATCAAGCCTTGACACAATTTCAAAGATCTGTAAATAAGCAGTTCAAAATATGTCCATGGATGATAAACAGAGTAATCTATTCAGGGAGCATTAAGTAGTTTTATTCAACATTATCTTGACTATTGCATTGGATCAACTCACTGCTTATCACACATAAATATGTACAATAACGGCAAAAGTGCAGAACATGTGCTCTTGTTTACCATTAGGTCCTGGCTCGGGAATCGGGCGGTTTTCCTGTTAAAGACACAACAATCTGTCATTTATTTTTGCACGATTTGTAACTGTAACGTTTTTTTGTTGTTTTTTTTTTTGGTGAGAGTTTGTGTTCGGTTTCTTACAATCCTGAGGTCTCCCTTAGCAAACAACACCACGGACAAATTTTCCTCAGCCATGATTGACGGGGAGGGCGGAAAGACAACCCGAGAGTCCAAAGAACCGTGCGACCTGTGCTCTGCTCGCCAGAGTCACGGTACCAACGGGTCAGGCAACTGTAAGCGGGCCGGAACCATAACAAAGCATCGGATTGGTCAAAAAACCTTGGAATGAACCATTCGCAAGGGAACGGGGGTGGACGAGGTAGTCGCCGCCAAGACATATCTTAAAAATATTTCATATATTAAAGCATGTGTAAATATTTTTGATTTTGTATAAATGCAGTAGCATTAATGGTTAACTTAATTCATGCCACTAAAGCGATGCTATTTTACTATCTACCTACGTCAGCACCCCTTCAACTCAAATCATGAAGCTCGCGTCCATCAGCAGGAAATAAATTAACACGATTATTTTTGTTTGTTTGTTTTTGATGCCCCCCAACCCCCTGTCTAGATATTAAAAAGTGGGTTTGTTTCTTTATTCGTTTTATAATAACTATAACGCCTTAAAGTTTCCAATATCCGTTCCTTATTAATACCCCGTTGCTCAGCAACGCAGCCATAAAGATGGCGCGTGCCAACAGAGCAGAATTAAGATGGTTCAAATGTTTTAGTTAGTCCGAGGTGATCAAAGGTTTTACTTTACGAATCTCACTAATCCAAGAAATTACTAAAATAAAAAGAAAGTATTCTGTAGAAGAGGCTACGCTATTGAGTATCTATTCTTAGCATCTGATTTAAAATTTGGAAATGTTATCAGATAATTTAGGCAAAAGAAATAGACGATTTCTTACAGTAGACAATGTGTATGTTGTTAGGACAGTATTCTAGTGACTGTATACTTTTTGCAGTGTCTTTCTTGTACCTCCAAATGGTACAACAGGCTCAGGAGATAAGAAAATAAGCACAAAGCTTGTGCACAAGCAACAAACCCCACTGTAACATGCAGTGGTGTCTGGTGTATTTTTGGTCAAAATATGTTTGCTCATTTAGTGAAGCTATTAAAGGTGGGAAGAGTATCCAGACATTTTACGCAAATGAGAGTAGTAATAATAGTATTCAAGTAGAAATCAAAAGCACCCACCTCTACTCTTTGTGCAAATACAAACATTGTCATGCAATGTTTGACAATACAATATTTAGCATCACCATTAAGTTATAGATAACATTAAATCTGTGGGCTTCAGCTAAACATTTTAAGAAAACATAAAAACATAAACCATAAGCAGGATTAAGCAAATACTTGCAGGATATATGTTGGTGTGCAATAACACTACAATGTTCCATATTTTATTCCAAACATACAGAAAAACAAATATATCTGCATCAACTCTTTCATTGAAAAAATACAGGTATAAATTATGTGGCAGCCTTCATGTTACAATGTGAAATTAAACACAGACAAATTAAAGATGCGATTGTATACCAGAAATACAAAATGAGACTGGCATTGTTTCTGTAATTATTATTATTTCCCCCCCCCTTTCTTAGTGTGTCTTGGCATACTTTTTCCCCAAACAAAGGCAGGCTTTACATTTCGAACATCTGAAAACCCCAGGATGCACATCATGCAGATCACCAGAATATTTCGGAAGGTTCTCTATGCTGATGTATCCTGCAAGGACAGAGCAGTCTGTCTGCATGGTAAGCAGTTTACTTGGGGTCACACAACTAACTGAGCTTCTTAAAGGTTCACAGAGGTGAGCTTCACCCTCTGATGAGTCTATGTCTGATTCCTCAGATCTGTCAACAAAGCAGAGAGAAGTCGACTTATTTTACCATTTAAAGATCAAAAATGGTAGAATCACATGTTCACTAAAATCAAAATGTTAAACTTACATGCTTTCTCTCACATCTTGCTCACTGTGAGGGACGTCTGGTAGGCAGAAAGACTTTTGTTCGTCCTGTGAAACAAGGGGGGGAACCTAGATGACCTACTTCCAACATGATCTGCACCTTTTTAATTCTGGTTGCCGGTTTTGTTACCTGCACAACGGTTTCTTCTTCCTCGCGTTCCCAAATCAACCTACCAACCACTTCTCTCACCTCTTGAATCACAAAAGAAACACAATGAGTTGCAAATAAAATGTTTAGCCCTTTGGACATGATTGAAATTAGCTACTTTTGATTTTTACAGCAAACACTAGGTTCTTCCATGTTAAAAAAAAAGAAGAGAAACAATGTGTCACCATCCTGCACAGATGCTGGAGACAGCACATAATGGCCGATGCACACTGATTTCACACTTTGCCGCTTTTCACAGGTGGACAGGAACAAGCTGTGGAAAATAGTGATCTTGTTCGATATGTAATCGTTGCTCTCAAATATCCTGAAAAAAAAAAAATAAATAATAATAATAATATATATATATATATTTCCAGTTTTAACACGATTGTGGAAATTTACAAACAGATGCCCAGGACAATAGCTTGTATTTGTCGTCTTACTCACCTCAGCGTGTCGGGACATGTTGCATCTGCGCTGAAGAGGTAGTCTGCCTGCCCCCAATCTATGATGGTCCCACCTTCTGCCACTGCAAGAGATATAAGATTTAAAGAAATCAGTCAGCCATAAATTTTAACTGTTAACCTATGCACTGCAGATCCAGCCACAAAATAAGTTGCAGACTGACCAGACTAAACGTTCCATCAACTATATGTTTTCCTTCTTAGAGTTCTTCAGAGTCTAGGTTTTGAACAGGAATGTGTATAGAGATGAACGCCACATTTTGGATGGAAATGGCACAGAAGGGTTTTCCCATTTTGATAAATGATGCTGAAGGCTTATTGTTCTGAGATAATAACCTTGGAACCTTCAACCACATCTTGTAATTGCAATGTCATTTCTACATAATATTCTTATTTGTACTCTTCCAAAAAAAGAAATAGAAGACTTTAACAGTTCTAAGCTTTATGGAGGTTTAGTTGAGCTATTTTAATTATATATGAAGAGTCGGAGCTTCATATCAGCTGGTTGATCACACGACTTCAACCAGTTGTATTTTTCTTTCCGAAGTCGGACGTTTTGAAAAGTGTAAGGCAACAGATTTGTTCTTCATCATAATTATCTCTTATGATTCAGCTAATGTAACTAAAGACGAACATTTGTTGAATGTTAATTCCATCCACAACTTTATCATGGTGTTAGCAATATTGATGGATGAAATGCATAAAGCAGACTGGGACAAACACACAAGGTGGAAGATCTGTGATCGTCAGGGTTTTTTTTTTTTTTTTAAGTAAAGCACAACAAAGCTTATTGTATGACCTGTTTATGTTATTTTAAAGTTGCGTTAGTCAGATTGGTTAGATGTCTCTGTGTTGAGTCTGTATGCAGGACTGTTTTGGTATCCACTACGTAGAGGTACGATGGGAAACAGCAGCAGTCAAAACCTCTCATTTGTCATTTTCCAGCTTTAAAATGATAGCAGGTGACTTCATGTCTTCACGGTGTCACTTTCCAGCAGATGAGCTGGTGTTGACGTGTGAAGCCTGACTTCAGCCTGTGAATGCTGAAGGAGGTGAAGAAGTTGTCTAAGCCATCAGAGCAGCTCAATGTCTTTACAGGACAGGACAGTGGGGAGTTTGACTTATAGTCTTTGTCATGATGCCTTTCCGGATTAAACCAAAACAGTGAAGAGAAGACATTGATTTATTGAAAACACACTTGTCTAAAAATATGCTAACAGCTTGTATTACTGAGAGTTTAATTTTTGGTTATTCGTGTTCAGATTTTTGTTGAAATGCTCCTTTTTGCCTGTTTAATACTGCACATTATGGATGTTATAACTGCTATTGTGACGCTTGTAATGCAATCATTTCAAAAATAAACAAACTAAATTGACAACCGCACATTCCGCAATTCCAATCAGACAAAAACGTCAATTTTGATGTTGGATTTAAAAATGACGAGAAGGAAAGTGTTTTAGAAATAAATTGAAAACAGAAATAAATAACCCTTATTCTATTTTTTTTTTTTTTTTTTTTTGGATGCTTTATTTTCCTATAAATGACAAGCTAAAGACGTTCAAATATGAGAATGTTGGCTGGTTTATGCCTTGAGCGGATGTTGCTCAGATGAAGCTGAAAAGCGTTAAACTTACTCCAAAAGTCCAGACGATCTTGCGGCACACTGCTGGAAAACCAGGCAGTTTTAGAGCGAAACATCGCTTCTTTTCCTTTAAAGATTAATCCTTTAAAAAAAAAAAAAGAGGTTTTCTCGTGTAGTTTTGAAGCTATTGTCAATTTGCAATGCCTGTCTTCATTCTTTAATGTTTCGATTCAGCTGGTGTCCAACGACAACTGAGCGCTAGCATCAAGCTATCCGCGGTTCGGCGCTGAACCGTGTTGCATTCAGGTGCCTCGGGAAGAGTTCGGAAATGTCCCTTGTGAGACGACCTTCAAGGGCGGCTGCTTTCGTTTTTGCTAAAAAATATATGATGCGCATATGAGTTTTCTATTATGACGTAAAGTGTTTGAACGTGGCAAAAGTTTAATCGACAAAAAATACCAAATATGTTATTTTATTTATTTATTTATTTATTTATTCTAATTTGCCTCAAATGTACAAATACTTGAGCCACTTGGCCCTCTCAAAGGGCGCTTTGAAGGAAAATCAAGAACATAGAGTTGAATGGTTTGACGTAGATTTATAAGTATGACACAGACATTTACAGACATATCAAAACATTAATGATTAAAGACACCATGGGTCAAAAACAAACCAAAATAACAGAATAAACATGAACCAAATAGAACAGAAAAGTTAATCAACCAAATAAAAGAAAGTATCTCACAAGGAGAGGAAAAACAAAGCACACCCAGGTCTTTTGTCCTAGTCGATAGAGGAAAGTGGGTTAGTTGGGTTCTTTTGTAAAAAAAAAAAAAATCCCAAAACCCTGGTTTGAAGGTATTTTTATAACACCTTCAAAATCATAACACCATAAAATAATAATTATCCCAGGGTTCATTATTTCCTTGAATGTGTATAAAGTGAGATTGAAAAAATGCCTTAGCACAAATCTGAATGCTTTTTAAGAAAGAATTATCCTACCTCATACCATTTTTTTTGAAAACAGGAAATGTGTCACTTATAAATGTCTTGAATAAGATTTAAAGCTTTTATGTTTTTTCCAAATGATCTCTTTGTTTCTTTATTACTTTGATAGCACTGTTAAGCACCAAATGGTTAATTTTGTGTTTTGATTTTAGAAATTGCTGAGAGTGCCTTTTTGATATGGTTACAGCATAGTTCTCTTTTTTTCTTTTATCGTTTTTTTTCTCCTTTATTTTTTTCTTTTGTGTGTCAGTAGCAGTTTTCCATCACGAGATGGCGCTGTTCGCAATGCACGTCTTAGTTAACCAACCAGCTTCGCACATGGCTTTTATCAGTGTTTTTTCACATTAATGGCAATGAATTATTAAAGATGGAAAGAAGATTAATTCAGTAATCTCCCTAATGCTGCATTAACTATATTAAGGCTTGAACATTTAAAAAAACAGATGTTATTTAGGAGACGTGCCATTCTATAAGGGTTTCAAGGAATAATGTTGTTTCTACAACAATTTGGACACACTGAAGCCTTTTGTTTGCTGTCCACTAGCAACAGAATAGGTAATTTTCTTGACATATAATGTTACCTGTGCTGAGCTAGAGGAGCTCAGCACAGGTAAGCGAGCTGATAAGAGACAAATGGGAAGCACAAGTTTTCTTTACGTGAAATACAAGAAAAGCTGGAAAATCTAGGAGAAACTGCGGACCATCATAAAATGGGCTAAACGTTATGATAAAACAAAAATACAGCAGAGAGACTAATGAGAAAAATGCAACCAGTGGGGTCAGGACAAGCAAAGTCTCTTTCAATCAATATTAAAATTATTATTTTAGGTTCATTCTTTTTGTGTGTTTGTTTAACTTTTATTGTATTTGATGATGCAAACCTATTTTACATATTAAAAAGACGTGTGTAATCATCAGCAACACTGCTGTCTGGTCAGTGTCTTGTTTAGTGGGGTTAACTGAAGGTTAGGCATGCATTGCATTAAAATAACTGCACCCACAAAAGATTTTGACTATAATGTGCAAGTATGTCGCGTAGCTTTGCATTTCACAAGAATCCTGTCGATACAATCGGCACCACTGCCTTATAACTAGGCTGTGGTAGGCTGGTAGGCTGTTTGTCTGAACTTTGGCTGGATGGAGAGGATATCACTACTTTATCCACTATAATTCTAGATGACATAGATGCACAAAGACAAAGAATCTGCCAAAATCTGTAGATCACTGTGTTCGTCTTTGCTATGTTTTTCATGGTGCCTGCAAAATATCAGTGCCTGAGATTTTCAACACCACGCACGGCGAAAACTCTGCTACCATGACAACAGTGAAGCCGCACCCAGATTCTCATGTCTCACCCTCCAACAGGGTCGTTTCTGATCAAAGAGGAGAGGGACGGGCTGGTGGTGCAGCACAGAGGTTTAATATGGGTCACAGTTGCTCCTATCAGTGGGTGAAGCATTTATTGCTCTAATATGACAATTGCGACTGCCTTCCCTATCACGGGGTTTTGCCAGAATGATGCATCAAACTGAGGATATTTCTGTGCAGTTAAATTTGGTAAAAATAAAAAAAAAAACACAGGCACACGCAATCCTGTGCAACCTTTAAAGTTGTACATACACTCTTGAAACTGGTCTATAAATTAATCAGTGCATCGATGTGAGATTGGCCTATGAAGTATTGTACTTCACATCAGGGATTTTTCTTATAGCTTGTAACTTGCAATGATGCCTATTTTTCCTGTTTTTAGTCTTTTGAAAGGTTTTGCTGGATAAAACAAAAATGATTTCTTATTTATCCAAACAGTAAAATGGTGGATATTTGAGGTATTTCAGGTATTCAGATAAGTTTGAAAAAAATTTCTATTGACTATATTATGCCTTCCATCTGTTTTAATATTCATCCTGATTGTCCACTATTATACACCTATAAACTAATAAACTAATCACCTGTGCTGTGATCCTTGATCTGTGGCTTATTAAAAATCATCATAAAGAAGATTCATTAATTTGCTGCACTCCTGATCAAATATTCATAATGCCACTGGGCATCTTTGGCTTTTTTTTTATGTCATTCTAGCTTTTCCAGTGTTTCCAGTGTCTTTTGATGCCCAGAAATTATTTACGAGTTCTCAACTATAGGACATGTCCCCTTTTTTCTCCTTTGTTGCCTCTTGTGCTTATTTTGTCCTTTCAAGTTCGGTCCTGCTGGACAGAGAAAATGCCCCGCGGTGACAGAGCTGGCTGCCATTGGCTCAGTCATCTCAGTTCTGTTCCAGGGATATTGTTTCATTGTGTGTTGGTCTCGATTATTCGAGAATGCTGCCATTTCTGCCCAGTTATTGGTGCTGCTAGAAAAGTTTATACAGTTTTTAATTTTGGGTCCTGTTTTAGTTATTTTCCGTGTTAAATAACTGTGAAATCTGTAAAAAATTTGAAAGAAATCATAGAAGTTTTTTTTATATAGCTTCAGTTCAAATCTTACTTGTAAAATTTAGTGGAAAATTTTTTTTTTTAACGCAGGCTGCACAGTGGCGCAGTTGGTAGCACTGTTGCCTTGCAGCAAGAAAGTCCTGGGTTCAATTCCCGGGCCAGGGTCTTTCTGCACGGAGTTTGCATGTTCTCCCTGTGGATGCGTGGGTTCTTTCCGGGTTCTCCGGCTTCCTCCCACAGTACAAAAACATGACTGTCAGGTTAATTGGTCTTTCCAAATTCTCCCTAGGTGTGAGTGTGTGTGTGCATGGTTGTTTGTCCTGTTTGTTTCTGTGTTGCCATGTGACAGACTGGCGACCTGTCCAGGGTGTACCCCGCCTCTCGCCTGGAACGTAGCTGGAGATCGGCGCCAGCAACTCCCGACCCCAATGGGGACAAGGGGAAGGAGGATGGATGGAATTTTTTAATGCATATTATATGATATATACACAGTACTGTAATCACACCCAAAAGAAATAATATTAGCTAAGTAACATTTTTGAATGACCTTTCTGCCAGATGAGGAACAGCAGAGATGTTTGTCTGGAGTATCTGCTCCAAAGAGTTGTGCCTCGTTTAAACGATGTGTTCAGAAAAAATGAGCAGAGCTCTCAGGCAAATGCTTCTGGCTTTGAAACTGTGCGCACTTACTTCCTCCAGACCTCCCCTGATGTTCATTTGGTGCTACTCCATCAACAACGTGGAGCAGTAAATATTGCAGAATGCACATCTCTGCGGAGGGTTCATGTCCTATCAGAACCAGTCTGTGATTTTAACTTGCTTTGAGTTCATCCCTATGTTAAATGAGAGCCCATTATTGACCCATTTCTCTCTCTGCCTATCAAGTCTCTTTCTCTCTCCAGCTGAACCAGCAACATCAAAGGAGCGTGCTTCAAATCGCAGGTGTTGAAGGATTAAGGCCACCGCAGGATGTGGTTTTATTCTCAGCCTCATCTTTGATGTAGGCTCTCTTTGACACGCTTGTATCGCTAATGCGTAACACGGCGTACCAGGTTTGGGGATGCATTTCCGAACTTAAAGTCTGAACTGGTGCCTTCATTCTTGTTCATGCTCACACATATGCCAAAGTATCCATACCTACTGAAGTTTTTCCAAATTTGTTTACCTTATAAAACCACACATTTCACCGTAGCTTATTGGAATTCCATACAACAGATGAGCAAAAAGTAACACATAACTGTGAAGGTTGAAGAAAATGAAATGATGTTTTCAACATCTTTTACAAATAAACCTGAAAAGTGTCATCCTTGTATTGAGCCCATTTTAATTAGATACTTCTAAATAAAATCTAGTGCAACCGGCTGTCGGTAGGAGTCATCTAACGGCACTTAAACTGAAAAGAAGAGTTTTACTCAGAAAAGTAATTGGTAAAGTCAATTTGAAATCACGTGTTGTTTTCCTTCCTTTTTACATTCATAAAGTCCCCCTGTATTCATTTGTCATTTAATTCTCAAAAATAATACATTGATGTCTGGTCTACTAATGTGACAGAAAGAGAAAAACTTTACTTTTTCAGAAAGGGCTTTTTTTCAAGTGTTTAAACTCTGATCAGTAACCTCAGAAGGCACTAAAAGAACTCAAATATGTGCTGCCATTTGCCTAGAAATTTAACCAATGGATTTATGTGTCAGAAGAAAAAAAAACACTAATCAAGAAAATATTACATTTGTCTGCCCTGCAAAGACAAAGAATACCTCAAAAGTAAATGTAATACATACAAGGGTAATCTTAAAAATCATATTAACATAACCACACTTTTCCCCCTGCATCGTTAAAATGAAGAGTCTCTGTGATGTTCATAGGGAACACATTGATCAAAGCAAGTTTTTTTTTTTATTTTGCATGTCATGCTGGATGATGTAATGAAAGTCACAGGCAAATATTTTTCCCAGTGCTGTGAACTTTCACACAAGTGAGGCAACAAATAAACTTTATCAGAGTGTTGCTGTGGTGCTGGCTCAGGGCTCCACGCTGGCCTTTGACCCCCGTTTTGTCACTGGGGTGCGTTGTCGAGGGACAGGAGAGCACATTGTTCCCCCATCCGTTAAGAAGCCACAGAGGCAAAAGCTGAGCAGATGGAGAGAGGAAACGTTACAGGCTACAATAGGCTTACCTTTGGGGCACCAGGCTCAAAAAGCATACATGTGGACTCATACATGCATCACACTCCCAAGGAGACACATGCACATGCTCACACATTTGCAACATTGCACAGGGGTATTGGTTAGGCAACATGCAGAGTGAAATATGCAGCTGAACAGAGGACACCTGCGAGACAGAAACTGCCAAACTTTTGAATGACTGAAGCCAAGTTTGTGTCTCACCAAGGACTGTCATGCTGCTCTGCCAGACCATGCGTGAATGTAATTTGCCCTTTAAGTTTCTTCGGTCGATGATGACTCATCTTTTGAGTTCAGAGGGTGGCATAAGAGAGAAATGACTGCTTCCTGTAGTTAACACCATGCTGCTCATCTATATAAATGACACAACTTCCTTTGTTAAAGTTTTAATATTGTTATTTTTTCTCATAGTCCTTCTCTCGGTTTTTGACCTTATCAACGCAACTTTTTTTTCTTCTTCTCTTGACAGGTACTTTTTAGTACTTCAAAATGAAAACATATCTCCTCACATTCAGAAATTTTTGCAACCGAAACTGAGGTGTCTCCATTTTTTATTAATAGACAAAAACAAGGAACGGTTGTTAATAGGCTAAAGATTATAAATGTATATCTGGCTTCTTTCTTCAGCTCTGAGATGCTGTGATCTTGAGACCTGTTCCTTCTCGTTTTGCAACTGCAGGATGCCGCTGTCTAAACACAGGCCTCATCCGCTTTTTATAACTCTTACACACACCGTTTTGTTTTGGCACTGGCTCTCGAACTTACACCTCTGTTTTCTGTAACTTGCATGAAAAGATTTTTTAAAAAGTGCAAAAATCTTGCAAAAAAGGAAGTCATACCACAACCTTTTATTGGTTGAGCTTTTTTTTTTTACAGTAAATATTCAAGCCAAAGAATTATAATAACAATGCAAACATTCTAAACATATGCTGCAGTTTGTGTAGGGTTATTTGTCTCTTACATCTTGACTTGCTTGGTAAGGCCCAGTAGCAAAGAAGCTTAGGCTTCACTTTTGTGGCAAACTTTAAACTGCAGAGACTTGACTGCCAGTTTGTGTTATTGTTGTGGATCACCCCTCAGCTGCAGCACACGCAGGAAAAAAAATCTGATTGGAGTTTTATACAGTGAAGAGCCATTTGGTTAGTGTTTCTGACTGTTGCTCTGTGCGTCCCTTTAGGGCAGGAAAATAAAATATGAGTCAGTCCTCAGTCAAAAACTCTGACTAAAGTGGCTTACTAAACTACCTAGGGTAAGTCATGATTTCATCAGTAACCTCTGTGTCCCAAATGTCCACTGATGACAAAAGTGATCATAATAAGTTTGTGACTCTCCAACATTGTCTTTTATGCTGTCATTAGTCAACTGTTAATAATCATTTTTATGTTTTGATCTATACAGGAGATTTTTTGGAATTATCCTGAATAAATATTTCAATGAGCCCTTACCAACTAATGTGAGTCTAAAATGACAAATTTCAGTTAGTTTTCCAGTAGGATACAATCCTTCTAAAGCAACACAGCAAAATACCTGCAGTCCATACCTGCCTAGACTGATGCCTGTAGAGATATTGGGCACAACCTGGACAATACACCACACACACACACACACACACCCCCACACGCCTACACACACACCCCCACACACATGCCCCCACACACACACACACGCGCCCCCACACACACACACACACACACACACACACACACACACAGTTAACATAAACAAATCCACAGGGAGAACAAACAAATTCCACACAGAAAGACCACAAGCCAGGGTTGCTGTAGGACAAAAATACTACAACCTGCAATGTGCGGCCCTAAAAAAACAATTCATTCTAAACACTTTTAACAAGTAAAGAATTTTACTCAAGAATGGCTTTGGTCAAGAAATAAAAAGAAAACAAGTCCTTTGTGAGAACAAGATATAAAGCTATTTGCCAATTTGTCACATGAATGTGTATTTGACGATAAATCAAATGTTCTGCCAAATTTCTTTTAGTGGCCTTTGGTCAGCTGTAGTACCCTGGGATATTGTTACTTAAAGTTGGTCAAACTGTGGCCCTTCATGCTAGATTTTGCTTGAAATTCTAAAGTTATTATATCTTGTTTATAATTTAGTCAACGTCGGTATGATGTGATTGAACAACATCCTAATCTTCCCTCAGCAGGCCTGCTGAGCTGATTTAAACTTTGTAGTTTTTCCCACCTCAACCAATTCAGTTGCAGAGCTTGTTCATGTTTAATTAAGTGTCTGATGTAAGTTTGGTCATATAACTAAATTCACAAGGGTCTTTGTTAAGTTTTCTTCGACATTGAGTTGAAGCCTCAAAAAGAATTGGGAAAGTAAACTGTGAAGGGTGACCTCCTATAATCCCTATTTACTGAATTTCTTGTGATTTAGAACTGTATGAATAAACTGAATTACATTTAACTGAACTATATAACTGCTCTGTTTTGAATTTGCAAAAGCTTTTTCTGCATTGATGTAGCTTGTAAATATTTAAATGAGGAATCATGCATGTATTTAGGGGGAAAGCAACCCCAACTGTAAAGCAGCTCAAACTTGGTCCAGCTTCTACAGATGAAGGCTGTTTGAAATATGCATTTATTGTAAAATATTTACTGTCCTTAATGCTGGTGGTACTGCAACACAAGGAAATCAAACAAGAAATGGAACCACCTGCTGTACTGCTGAATTTACAATTACGGAGAAGCAACGTTGCAAAGATGGGTGGCTCACATTTTTGCAAATAGTTTCTCTCATCCACAAATGAAATCTTCAAAACAGTGCTTAAAATTGCGTTGCTGCATTTTTATTTTGATAAAACATCTTATTAAGCCATACTTGAGATATTTAATTGTACAAAAAGGAACCTGTATGCTTTCTAAAAGACAGGAATGACTTATGTAAGCCTGATAGGATTGCTTTTCATGATTAGATGTCCGATTTACACCTACAGCAATCATTTTCAAATACTGACCAATGTTTCTATGGATTGTTAAGGTCATAGTATGTATTTAAACCAGAAATTTTGCTTAGACAGAAGTTAAAGTCATCTTTAAAAAAAAGAAAGAAGGCAAGCAGTCCGAAAGATGATGGCCATACAGTGCGGCAAAAAATATTTCCCCCCCTTACAGATAAAGAGCTTGATCAAAAAACCTTTAGAGCAAGTAAAGTTCTTCAGAGCTACTGTACTACAATGTTTAGATGCAGCCCTTGTTGAACCCACCTGAAGCAGATGAGTAGCTCAGTACCAGGTCTCTGCAGACTGCAGAGATGAACGATTGGAGAAGGAGCTCGGCATTTTGAGTCAGGTGTGTTGAAGAACACACCTGGTAGACCAGAAGGGCTGGGTCTAAAAGTTGCAGGAGAGCAGCTCTTGAAGACTGGCTTCCAGCATCCCTACTTTAGAGTAAGTTTACATTTTTAGTAAGTAGATTTATACAGTTAAGCATAACACCACTAGGTAAAAACAGAAATAACTTTCTTTTTTTTTTCTTCGTTTAACCAAAATAATTATTTTTGACTGGACACGAGCACCCCATAGATCCTCAGACACCAAAGTTTGCAAACTATTTTCATTTGCTGAACTTGGGGGCATGTTTTAGCAAACATGTCATTGATGTTTTCTTTGTGTGTGGAAAAGACAAGGGGCAACGTGCAGCAAACGATCCTGTGTAATCAGGATCGTTCGTTTTTCAGATGCAATTTTGATGGCGCTCAAAGCTGACTGGAAACTTAATTCTTTTAATTAACTTGGAACACATTGCCTGGATATGTATCAAAAATTAAATAAGCCTGATATCAACAGTAAAAGCATCACAAATGTGTCTAAATGAAGGGGATACAGTTTTGCCACAAAGTACAGCCTGTTTAAGTAGCCTGGGGGCAACAGTGGCTCTGGAGGCAGAAGTTTGTCCTGTAACCACTGGGATGCCTGCCGCCACTGCTCCTTTTGTCTCAGCTTTTGGGTCTTTGGGCAAGACACTTCACTCACTTTGCTTGTTGTTGGTGATGATTATATGCCTAATTGTATTGCGGCCTCACTTCTTTCAGTCTACCTTAGGTTGCCTGTAGCTACAATGTAGCTCACCACAATTAGTGTGTGAAGGTGTGTGAGAATGGGCTACAATTTTAAATTAAAAAAAATAAAAAAAAGTCCACATTTCTACTTGTAAATTTGACCTTGCGTTTATTTCTGAGACCCATGTTGACACCGGCGTGAGTGAATTATTTTCCAGTTCCCAGCCAGTCTGTAGATTGTGGTCATTCTGTCATCTTGCAGTTGTTGGTTCAGGTTACCTCCCCCAGTGGCGGGAAGTAAGCCGGCTGTGACCTTCACCTTGGCCCTGCAGTTATGTTTAGAGCAGCACATTCTCTCTGCTCCTCTAGTATATGCCTACCATATATACACACAGTACATATATATGCACATAGATAAAGAAAAATAATTCTCCTACATGCTGATGTATTTGGTCACTTTTTTGTGTTTCAGCTTTTCACAACTTTTTTTTTCTTTTACTCGTTTTTAAATCAAGTCAAATCAAATTTTATTTGTATAGCACATTTCAGAAACAAGGCATTTCAAAGTGCTTTACATCATAACAAACACAAAGTCATGCAACATAGAATAAACAATCAAAACATTACATTAAGTCAAGTTCCATCATTAAATTTTTAATTGATTA
>CAEGAD010064587.1:0-18144 GCA_903067055.1 Poeciliopsis paucimaculata
TTGACTGAAGCCTCTGACAATATCATGACTGAAATTCTTCTTGTGCTAAAGAAACTTATTTTCAGTTTTATTTAAGGATGGAAGTTTAAATACAAGATAAAAGTCGTGGAACGCTACAAACATCTAATGTCAAATATGCTTCCTTAGTTTCCAATGTGATCAAAACTTTTCAAAGATTAAACCACAGATGTCAAACTCCAGTCCTCAAGGGCTGCTGTCTTGCAGTTTTTAGATGTGCCACAGGTACAAAACGCTGGAATGAAATGGCTTAATTTCATGCCATTTCATGAAATGGCATGAAAGGAGTCCTCTCCTTGTGTAGAGGACTCCTCCTCTACACAAGGAGAGGAGTCCTTGTGTAGATCAGTTCTACAGAGTTTTGCTAATGACCTATTTATTCTATTCAGGTGTGGTGCAGCAGAGGCACATCGAAAAGTTGCAGGACACTGGCCCTCCAGGACTGGAGTTTGACACCCCTGGATTAAACCAATATTTGAATTAGCTAATGTTGAGTCAAATATGTAAGTTAATGTTTGGTGGACAGGATCTGATTATACAGATCAATAAACGCCAACTTTTATAGCAGCCTCACTTAAAGAGAAAAATGTAAAAACTAAACCCAGTCATGAAATACATAAACATACATATACAATCTGAATATGTTAGAGCATATTCAAAAATGAGCAGATGGGTGTAAATGTTTCGTTTTGGGGCAATGTTTTATTTATGTATTTTTTTCTAAGATTTGCATAACAAGACAGATTTCTATTGAAAAAAAAAGAAAAAAAGTAAAACGACCCCGATATCTCCACAGAAAACTCCAGAAAAAAAGAATAAAATATGAAAATTTGCAATTTAAATCATTTCTAATGTTAATAATTTAATTCTTTTTAGTTTGAATTATATATATATATATATATAGGCAGATTTTTTTTTTATTGTATCATTTGTTATCCAGACTTTTCCAGATTCAACAACTTTAAGGTTGTTCACAATCTGCCCTTTTTGACAGAGAGACTGAACATATTTCACATTTCATTTCAAACGTCTGGAAAGTACTTTAGTGTTTTTGAATAATTTCACAATTTTTCAACGACACCCACCTCATTACAGACCCAAAGTGCAGCCTGCTGCAGACATTGACTTCATTGTGCAACTCATGAGTCTCTGCGGAACTCCCAGTTTTCTACAAACCAGTCCCGGTGGATTTTAACTGTAAACCGATCTGCTTATTCTATTGCATAACAGGACGATTGTATATTTACAAGGTTTTGTTAGTTTACATTACATTTAAAACGCCCCTCTGTTCTCCAGATTATGCAATCACGACACAGTCGAAAGAAATCTTAAATCTGACTTTATACATATCAATTTTTAATCTAATCTCTCTGCAACTTTTATTATTATTATTATTATTATTATTTAAAAGTATTCCCATTTGCTTTGATAAAGTTGCGTAAAATTCGAACTTTATATTGCTCACAATTTTTATTTTATTATTATTATTATTATTATTATTATTATTTGAATCAAAGTGTAACAAACCTGGATTTTGTCCAGGCTTCTCGCGCAGCCCACCACCGTCATGCCGAACCGGACCAGCTCTTTGGCGATGGTCGCTCCAATCCCGACCGAAGCTCCGGTCACCAGAGCCACTCTGCCCTTCCAGCGGTCCATCACAGCCTCACGGCAGGTCTTCACTGCAGGGAAGGAGAACAAGAGGGAGAGACGGAGGGAGCCGGGAGAACACCGGGTTCTTTATAGTCCGGAGTTCTGCTGCGCGGAGACGCCCCATTCTGCGCGGTGCGTTCAAGGCCACTCCTCGCACTAATGATGGATGGATGGATGGATGGATGGATGGATGGCTGGATGGAGAGTTAAAAGTGAAGAATTGTGTAACCCACCACATCATAGTCATTGTGGTGTCAGCACGTTTTGCTCTTCTAGATCCAGGAACAGGATTGTGCAAGTTCTGACTTCAGCAGAACTTTGGCAAAGTTCAATCAAACTAAATCAGGCTTGAAGTCATCAGTCATAACAAAGAAAAGGTTTTAGGTAACAAGAGCTGAATAACTGAAGAAAACATCAGTCATGTAACATGTAAAAATTGCATCATCAGACGGACCGAAATATGAGTTATGTGGACATTTTTGGCAATTTGAATGTCAAAATGAGAATAATTCACAAAACATAATCACAAACTAACAAAATGTGTGTGTGTCTGTTGAATTTTAACCAGCTTGTTCTTCATTCAGTGAAGTTGCTTAAGAGAATCCAGAGAGGAACAATATCAATGCTTCAAGATAAAATTACTCCAGTAAAAAGTACAGCGTAGTAAAAAAATACTTCTGAAAGTTACTCAAGTAAATGTAACTAACTAGTACCCAACTCTTGTTCACCAGACATCACCATTAGAAAATATGAAACTAAATGCACAATGGGTGTGTGTATTTGTCTAATCTTAAATTGTGTTCTTATGTCTCCCATAAAGCTGATCTTTCCTAATGCTTTCTTATCATTTTGTTAAATCACAAACAATGTTTGAAGTGTAGCTGCTCAATATTCTAATGTTTTTATTTTATATCTGTGTTCTCTCATGCTTTTTTGTTGTTGTTGTTGTAAAAATATTTCATGAAACAACCCAGCGTCTGTGTTGTGATTTTTTCAAGCTACGTTGCCATGCAAACATATTTCGAACCTTTTCATGCTAAAAAAAATGTGATTGGCAAAAAGTGTTTCCATCTCAGTTTTGCAAAGTAAACCGATTTTTATATGGTCTAAAAAAATTTTAAAAAAACACACCTCATCGTATCAACAAAAAGTTTTATTAAGAAGTTTGTTGGGTTTTTTTTAAATTGCTGTAGTTCAACTAGCAAAATTTCTTTTCAAAATATCAAATTGTGCAATTATGTGGTCAAATGCAGTCATTTCGTGCATTTCCATTATGCAAAACTGACAATATGGAACTAATGTAAAAAAAAAACCAAAAAAAACAACAACAACAACAACAATTTTACAATTGATATTAAATTTAAGATTTAATATCATATGTGAAAAAAAAGTTAATGCTACAAATTATTAAAAACCTCCAACTACCTCAGTCTGGTTGTTGAATCGTGTGTTTCCATTGCGGTTTTGCGGAAGAAATTAATTTTGATAAAAACAAGAAAACCCACTTCATCCTTGGTGTCAAATCTTTGTATACGTTACAAAAAAACAAGAGTTTTGTGGAAATTGGTGTGATTCCATTACGCAAATTTGCTTTCAAAATATCAAACTGTGCCATTATATGGTCAGCAGAAATACAGATAGTGAACCTTAAAGCTGCTTTCGTGATCAATGCTTTCTGCTGGTTTTCATGATGCTGTTTGTCTGACAAACCTCTGAGGTCCATCAGATTTACTATATTACACATAGTTGACCCACAAACATTAATCAATATTACTTCTATGGACTTAACCAACTCGAAAGGAGTGGAACAAAAATGCAAGTGACATCTCAGGTTTTTGTTTCAAAATTAAAACCTTGACTCCTTTCCATTGCTTTGAGACATACCCATTAAAGGAACTGCAACTGAATTTCTGAGGTGATTAAGTTTCTCTCTGATAAAGTTCAGGTGGAGTCCTACAGTTAACGAATCAGTGCCATAGTTCAACATTGGCTATCAAAGGCAGATATTGTTGTGGAGTAAAAAGCTTTTATCACACTAATGATTAATTTGCTGTCACTTTCAGCTGCGTCATGCTTAAGTAGCAGCTTCAACAGGGTGTACCAGTCTGTTCATTCTAATTAAATTAAACCCTTTAACACGCTGTCCCTCGTTATGTAACCGGGGGCAAAAACAACAACAAAAAAACCCCACATAATAATGCAGGGTACTCTTTCATCTCAAAATCCATTGGAAATGTGCTGCACACAGAGATTTGGATCAGTTATTTTGAAGAAATGTCTTAGTTTATATTTTAGCTGCATGATAGCAGAAATAAAAGGGGCATCCCTTTTATTGCATCCCTTTAGCTCAGATCTGGATGCACTCCGGGGTTGGGAAAAAGTCCTGTGAGGCGCATGCAGAACACCGCAGGCACAAATGATTAGGTACGGTTGAAGTTAACAAGCTTTTAGATGTTTTATGTGCAGACAGGGGGAGACATGTAGGCTACAGCTGATAAAATGGTGTCTCTTGTTGCCTGATGTATTTACCATGTGAAGCACTTTTAACTGCGTTGTTGCTGAACTGTCCTGTACAAATAAACTCTACTAAGAAAAGTACAAAAAGGTAGTTGTATCAGTTGCGCAGGATTTCCATTCATTGGCACACCTGTCACCTTTTGAGCAGTTTAATCCTTCTGTTCATGTTGTCCTCGCCCGGCTTGATATTTCTTAGAAAAACGAGGATGTGCATAGTTAACGTGAACAATGGATCTTGCGACTTTGTTCTGTTTGGGCATGAGACAATCTACAAGAGGTAAAAAGAAAAGAAAGCGAAAATCATATCATAATAACATCTCGACCTTGTGTTGCATCACAGGAAACATCTACAAATGAAACCATAAGTTTACGCAGGTTGAATAAAGAAAAAAAAACTTGCTCATTTGTTCCCTCACTGTCTGAAGTTAAATCAAACCAAACTTTTATAAAACACTAAACGCTTTGGCTGTACGGTGAGGGTTATCGTCCATTAAGAAGACTAATCACTTCCTTACTATAAAGCCAGGAAGTGATTAGTCTTCCTGGCTATAAAGCATTAACTTTATAGCCAGTTAATGCTGCTTAACTGGCTATAAAGCCAGTTAAGCAGCATTTAGATGTTGCTTCAGTATCCTGCAGTCTAGTTTATGAAGTGCACCAGTTCCTCAAAACAGCCCCACAACATGATGCTGCCACCGCCGTGCTTCACAGTTGGGATGTAAGGCATCCCATTTTTTCCTCCAAACGTATTGATGGTCATTAACTAAACAGTTCCACTTCGGTTTTATCAGAACGTGTCTCTAAAACTGAAGATCTTTGTCCCTGTGTTCATCTGCAAACTGCAATCTGACTTTTCATTTTTCTTCTGGAGTAATTTCTTCCTTCTGGCTGAGTGGCCTTTCAGTCCATGTCGGTACAGGATGCGCTTCACTGTGGACGATGACATTATCTTCTTTTCTTCAGCCTGCATCTACACAAAGTTTTCTGCTTTAGTTCTGGGGTCCATTTCTGACCAAAATAAGTCAATCTCTGGCTCCAATTAGCTCAACTGTGCGAGTTAACTGATCAGAAGTTTCCAAATCCATGACATCATCTTCTATCTGTCCCTCATTGCATGTAAACTTCTGCTTTTTTTTTTTTTTTTTACTTTTCTCTAACAATTGTGTCATTAAGCAAACAAAAATACATTTAGTAAATGTAAGCTAAAACAAGACAAGTTTGGTCTGATTAAAGTTCAGACAGTGGGAAAAAAAAGTGTTTTCAATTTTTCACTCACTGTGTGAAAGTGTTTGTTTCAACCATAGCGCCTAGCCTAAAGTCAAAATATCAATGACCTAACTTTGCATGAAGTTTCCAACATTTGCCTTAATATCTTCTTGCTTTACAAAGGCAATTTTCTTACAAATAAAAGTAGTATTTTAAGACTAAAAGTAGATAAGAAGTTTTACATTTGAAGTAGTTGGTCCATGAAACTGCATCACCCAAACACCTTGCCATCAAACTCTGGTTAAAAGACAAAGATGTAGACATAATAGCACAAAAAAGTCCTTTCTGTGTCTGGAGCATAACATAATGTGCAACTAGGAGAAATGTTAGTCTGTTCAATTGGCTTTTTATCTACTTTTTCCTATACGCCTGCTGTATTTGACCTAAGTCATCTATGTTCTCAATTTGCCACAGAAACAAATTGCTGATCACTGAAAACATTTTATTCATAAAACGCATAATCATTTTCAGAAACATATGCAGTTAAAAAACATCACACACACACAAATTAATGTGCAAAGGCATGCTGTAAAGTGAGCTTGTACAGAACGTTCAAATAAAAATCAGTGCAGCTGTCTAATAAATGTTAACCATGAGATGGGTTGAAGTATCTTGGCTGTCATTCAGCTCTGCATCTCTATGAAAGTTGTTGAAACTTGTGCTGGGACGATGTTGGTACCGTGAGGCAGGATTAGCCATTCTGGATATCATTTCCCTCATTAAGGATGATTACTGCCGCCCTGAGTGTCCTAAAACATTGTGGTGAGGAGACTCAGCTTCTAAACTCGGGTTTTGCTAGCCTCACAGGCCTCTCGTCTTATCTCGCCTTCAAAAGCTGTTGTGGCCTCATCTTTTCCTCCTGGTGAAATTCCTTTAAAATGGCCCACTTCCCCTTTTGTCGCTCCCTCGGGTTTCATCATTCTTTTTTTTTGTGGGATGGCGGTGGAAATCAGAAAAAGATCTAGATTTTGACAAGCGGCACGAAGAAAAAATGGGTCACTGCATAAGACTTTTTACCTGATCTGTCCTATTCAACCTGATCCTTATCATTGTCCTTAAAAACGCAGGTCTTCATGGAGGCTCAACCTTCAGACAAAGGTGCCTTCTCTGTTTCAAGTTTTGGGACAACCTCAGTTACTGCTCAATAGAGCAACGTGATTGGCTGAGAAGGTCATCTCTCAAATTGCATAGTACATGTCCGAATAGAGCCGCACCATGTTTTCTTGTACACCCTGTCTGTTGTGGACTTGATAAAACGTCTTGGAGAGATTTTTCCAATATCAGTGGTTTAGTCATACTTGGTTTTTCCCTTTCCTTCAGCCCGGGGTTAGATCATTAAAGATCTAGTTGCGTGACAGGAGGCTATAAAGCCAGTTCCAGCAAAGTAACTCGCTCTCTCTCAGCTTGATTTGTTTTGTGAAAAGGTTTATGAGATGATTTTATTATAACAGACTCCTAGCGAGAATTTCAGAGCATGCGTGTGTTCATAAATTTTATCTTTTCCATTCTTTTCTTTGGTTCACTTGATTTACATTCTCACAGTAAGGAAACTTCGATCCGGATTTTCAGGCGGACCAAGATTTGTGTTCTTGGACTGCAGCAGAGTTCGGATGAGCATTTTGTCCTGCCAGAACAAAGTGGACTATCCAAGGAAAACACCTCTGGTCCATTTAAAGTAGACCGAGTGGAGCAAACTGATCTGGTGTGGAAAGCTCCTAATGATCATCTTCACTGAAAAGGGGATTGGTCAGAGGTCAGAAAACAGTAGGAACAACGCAAGGCAATCAACCAAAAATGTATGAACCTAAATTCTAAATACAGCAAATTGTTAGCATCAATCAATCAATCAATCAATCAATCAATCAATCAATCAATCAATCAATCAATCAATCTGAAGAGTCAGGTCGCCAGGCAGCAGTCTAAGCAGATAGACCCAGACTGGCCTCTTAAGCTAGGTCCTCTGGGGAAATCCCAAAGTGTTCCCAGGCCAGCCGCAAACATAGACTTTCAGCATATCTTGGGTTTTCCTCTGGGTCGCCTCCTGGTGGGACATGCCCAGAACTCCTCCCCATGGAGGCATTAAGGAGGCATCCTGACCACATGCCTGAGTCACCTCGACTGGTGTTGTGTCTTGTGGACTGGCCAAGTTTCTCAGTCTATCTCTAAGGGAGACCCTGGAAAACCCATGGAGGAAACTGATTTTGGTTGTTGTATCTGTGACCTCATTCTTTTGGTATTTAGCCATAGCTCCTGATCATAGATGAGGGTAGGAATGTAGGTCAACTGGTAAATCAAGAGCTTTGGCTCAGCTCTCTCTTCACCATGACAGACTGGTACAATGTCCGCTTTACTGTAGATGCTGCACCAATCCATCCATCGATCTCCTGCACCAATAACCAATATTCTTTAATTTGTGAACAAGACCTCAAGGTACTTAAACTCCCCCACTCAAAGCAAAATCTCTTCTTCAACCCAGAGAAGGCCTTACCCTGGCTCAAGAACATGACCTCAGATTTGGAGGGACTGTTTCTCACCCCTGCCGCTTCACACTCAGCTGAGAACCGCTCCGGTGAAAGCTGGAGATCACAGCCAAATGAAGCTAACAGAACCTCATCTGCAAAGAGCAGAGATGCAATCCTAAGGACATCCAAATGGATCCCCTCAACAACTTGGCTTCACCTAGAAATTCTGGTTCCATAAAGGATCCAAATCGGTGACAAAGTGCAACCGTGGCAGAGTCCAACTCTCACCGGAAACGAGTCCGACTTACTGCCGGCAATGTGGACCGAGCTCTTGCACCGGTCATGCAGGGACCTAACAGTCCATATCTGGTACTCCATACCCCCGGACTACTCTCCAAGAGACACAGTCTTCTCCAAGTCCACAAACCACAGATAAACTGGTTGGATGAACTCCCATGAACCCTCCAGAACCCTGCTTTGGGTGTGTAGCTCGTCCGGTATTTTACGAGCAGTACAAAAACCACACTGCTCTCTCTATGTCTTACAAACCCTCAGCTTGAACTTCTCATATACAAAGATAAGCTGGTGAGTGTTACTGGGGGAATGTTAAAGTTTCCCTCCTGGATCTGGAATCCTTGCAGCCTGACCTTATGCCTGGTCAGACAAAACATCTTCAACTTTTTCAGTAATAGATTTTTTTAAATTAAAGTTTTGTGGATGTTACTGATCAGTCCTTCCAGAAATCACAACTTTTAATGCAAATATACTCAAATTTTGGAGCAGATTTGCAATTTTCCACAAATCTGACCCATTCTCTTAACATTTTTGTGTATTTCCTTTTTTTCAGACTAATCACAGTAACTCAGCTGAATTTTGACCAATTCCCTTGGCTTCTTTCTAAACTAGCTGTTTCACAACATCTCTTAAAAGCTGAACATGCAAAATGAGGGTTGGTTATGTGCAGCAATTCCAATCTTCTTTCAAAACCGTGCCATGGCAAAAATGAAGCGTAAAAATAATGAGCAACTTTGACTTTTTCAAAAAGGTCAATAATTTTGGGCTGTAGCAATCACAAAAAAAAAAAACACATCGAGGAGGGACTGATGATGTGTTATGTTTGTAATTTGAAGATGGAATATCTAAAAAAAAACATGTAAAATTGACTGAGTGAGTTTAAAACTTTTCATCAACCCAAAGTCCACCGTGACTGAGCTCTGGAGTGATAAACTCTGTGTTTGAACTTCAGATGGTTTGTGTCATTAAAGTAGTCAAGCATTACATTGTAAAGCTGTTTGCAGGCACAAAATAGCGAGAAATCAGCATTGTCTGCTGTTGACATGAATTTAGTTACTGAGAAGAACAAAGGCATTGAAGGTCAACGCGTTCAAATGAAACTTATAGAATTGTTGAATCTAAACTCTGTCAGTCGAGGTAAAGTGAAAAATGGACAGGACTTTGTCCACTTATTTTAAAAGGTCTTGCAGATTTGAATGGTTGACAGAGCTTGAAAACACTTAAAATACTTGATAAAGTTGGAAAAACATAAAAAATACAAATGTGGCATTATTGTAGAAACTTCTTTGATCAAATGAGGCTATAAGTATTGAGAGTAAAGGTGAAATCACTCAAACATCAGGCGGCATCAGCAGAATGTTGGTAATTGCAACTAAGCATTGGAAGCAAATCTGCTCAGTCTAAATTACAATGGGGTTAAACATTAGATTATATATTTCTACATTTTATTCCATGTGGAAAAAAGCAATGTAAAAGATAAGGAATTAACATTTCTTCAATCTCTGTTTTTATTCAGTTGATGATAATCGGCATTTTCTTGTCATCATCTCTTCTGAGATATCACCAATCCAGATGGAAATAGCAAATCATTCAGTGTGGGAGGGCTTGATAGGAGGGCCTACCTGGCCTATAATAGACCGCTGGACATCCTGTAGAATATTTCCCCTCCAAAGCAGTCAGAAAACGCAGCGTAAAGTGGGTTTCCACCATGCAGCTCACCTGGGTTTTAATTTGCTTTGCATTGTCCATGAAGACTGTCTCAGCTACAGGTATGTCCTGTAAAGAGTCACATTAATGAGTTTAGATTTTTAAAATTAGACGGACTGTGCCTTTTGAGGTCTGTGCAATGTTTTATGTTAATGAATTTGTTATGCCTTCATGAATCTTTGGAGTTTACAAGATTTAATCTTGAGAAATTGTGCCTTCTTCGATTCACAAGACTAGTTACTAAATCAACTCAAGAGAACTGACATTTGGATGTTTTCAAAGCAAAATCCGTTGATGATCTGCACACCATCATCAGTGTGTCTTTCTTCCAGAATGGTGCTACCAGTCACAGGTTAGCTGCAACAGCACCTGTCCAGGTAAACCCAGCTTCAGTCCAGTCACATGAAAGGTTTTAAGAGGTAACGTTGTTTTACTAGCCTTCTTATCATCTTCTCCTCACAGGTCCAGATGCGTGGCAGACAGTTTCTCAACAATGCGGTGGCAGATCTCAGTCTCCAGTGAACATCGTGATGAGAAAAACCGTCAAATACGAGCACCTTCCCCCACTTCAGTTTGACGGCTACCAGGAGATGTCTAACATCCCCCTGGTAAACAACGGTCACACTGGTAGGTATCGGGTCAAATGACCTTTATGCTAGAAAAAACGGTAAATAACGAGGAGGCCACAGAGGTGGAGTGGGAGTAAAAATGCATAGAAAGTAATGTTTGGCTCTAAACTATAAAGATAAGGATGAAAAACGAGCAGAGCTGAGAGTAGTTTGGTGAACAGTATGAATTTAAAAAACTTTTTAAAGAGGGGAGTGTTGAGTGTTTCTGATTTCTCACCTGGTTTTAAATATTTATTTTTATTCTCAAATTTGTATTGTTTTTGTTTTTTTGGGTTTTTTTTACATTTATTATTGAATATTGTCCAGTTGAAGGCCAGGATAATGATCAATACTGTTGGCGCGTAGAGTTTAAAATTGAACTTCTTGTTTCTTGCTTAGTTGGTTAGTTTGTTGGTTCCTTTGTTCCTTATTCCAATGACAGAAGGAAGGCAATACCTCAGACTCTTGAGATATGACACACATCTGAAGAATTTGTCATTGTTTTCAAGTTCTTTGTAAATTTTGACTGACTTAATATTGCGTTTCTTGGTTGGTTGGTTGGTTGGTTGGTTCATTAGTTGTTTTGTTGGTTGACTTATTGGTTGGTTCGTTTGTTGTTTGGTTCATTAGTTGGTCTGATGGCTCGTTGGTTCCTTTCTTATTTTTTTGCTGGTGACAGAAGGAAGGCAATATCTCAGATTCTTGAGGTATGACAAAAATCTGAAGAATTTGTCATTTTTTTCAAGCTCTTTGTAAATTTTGAGTGATATAACATTTAAACATATTAAAAAAGAATACTTCATTTAACACATTTTGTTTAAAAAAATGCGTACAAAGACAAATATTTTGCTTATGTTTTATAGATTTTTTTTTTTTTTCAATATTATATGCTTATAAACACGTATTTCTCTTTTTAGTTCAGCTGGACTTACCTCCTGGTATCAGGGTCAGTGGAGGACACTTGGCTGCAAATTACAAAGCCATTCAGCTCCATCTACACTGGGGCAAAAACGAGTCACCTGGATCTGAACACATGATTGACGGAGAGCAGTTTCCCATGGAGGTAAAGCATGCAACAGGAGCATATTTAACTTTTTTATGACCTTTGTTTAAATACAATAAACCTCACCACAGGATAAAATCAAACAATAAAAATATAGGTATATCTTTCGTCTAACCTGTAGATGCACATTGTCCACATCAAAGAAGATTACAACTCTTCGTCCCAGGCTGTGAAGGACCCAACTGGAATTGCAGTTCTTGGATTTTTCTTTCAGGTAACTTTACTTCTTTTTATTTCATCAACTATCTGAATCAATGGTTAATGTGACACCAGGCACCAACATGCAAAAAGCAATGAAGGAAACCTTTCATCGTTGCATGCTACATCTATTATAATGTAGCATGCATTATATCTACTGACTTTAAGGTACCTATTACCTTAAAGTTAATAGGTAACTTTAATAGGTAGTTAAAGGTGAGGTGTTACAATTATTGTTTTTGGGAAACATTTCTTTTCCAGGGGAAACACGGTCTTAACACTGGAATGAGTTATAACAGTAGCATATAATTAAACTTTGAGGAGATTACGACATAAAAACAGGCCCATGTTGTGCTCAGTAATGCCTCTATCAGTGGCAGATATAAAGTGGCGACATAAATCTGTCCGTAAATATTGTTTAAAGACTCTTCAAAGAGCTATGAGTGTCATTTCAGTATGAGCAATTCATCATCGTTATCCTGAATTTTCCCACATTTTCAGCTTTCTCAGTTGCATCAGATGATTGATCATATATATATTTTTTTATCTTCATCACCTGTTTAGGACAGATCGTCTGCTGTGTGCATCACCAGACTTTATATAATCCTGATTTTATTTCCAGACACTTTCTTTCTTCATTTCAGGAGTCTTCGTCTGATAATAAGAAGTACACTCCCCTAGTTGATGCTCTGAAGCAGATCATTAAACCCTGTAAGTTATTACAGATTTCACGGAATAAGAACATAATCAAACCCCATTACCTGCATGCTGATTTGTGTCGTTAGGCTAAAGGCCAGCAGTTGTACAGTAACAAAAACGCCATAAACAACTTTTCTCTGAACCTCATAATAAATGGATTGAACCTATTCTTCCTTATCTGTTTGTTTTGAACCCCAGCCAGCAACGCCACGCTGTCAGGCGTCTCCCTGGAAATGCTTATTCCCTCTCAGAGCAGCTTGAAGAAATACTTCAGCTACGAAGGCTCCCTCACGACTCCCAACTGCGCTGAAGCCGTCGTCTGGACGCTGTTTGAAAGCACCATTCCTCTGAGCAGGAGTCAGGTGATATGGACATTTTGTTCAGCATTGTAACACTTTATTGATCATAGCTGTGTTTGAATTAGCAATAGAATTACACAAATTGAAGTTTTGAAAATAAATTCACTAACTGGAAACACAGCAATTTGGGAAAAAAAACCAACACGTTTTTCAATGAAGTTTTTCACGGTAGGATGAGGTGGGGGTTTTTTCCAGCCATATCGATATAGCTGCATTTCGCAAAACTGCAATGGAGACACTTTTTTCACATCACGAGTCAAGTGATCAACAGTTGGACGTTGCTACTTATGAAAACGACAAAGAAGACAACAGGAAGTAGTAGGATTATGATGGCTTTTTTGGGTCTGTTTTTGACAATGCAAAGCCTGATCCACCAGAACTCTCACAGCATCACACAGTTTATAAAAAGTTGTGTGTCATTCAAACATGTTGAATTCATAGCTTTTCTGTAAAATCACCCAATACAATTTCCTCAAAACGCTGCAAACGTAGCCACTCTCAAGTTTAAGTGGCTTGTCACCAAAACGCCTGAATATGACACCAATGACTGATTAGTGTCATGGCTGGAATATGAATATATCTGTTGCTGCCATGATTTTTAATGACCTAAAGCTTGAAAAAGCTTATTCACATGTTATTTTAATTTTATTTCTTATTTAATGGACAAACCGGAATTACAAAATTGTGTTGTTGTTTTTTTCGACATTTGCAGAATATAGATAGACAAAGATTTGCACACATTTGTAGTGGAAACGCAGCTGCTGTTGGCTGAATATTTCTTAGATTTTTAAAGATTAAAGGTTTAATCTGACTTTTTCAGGGATCGTCACTTCCTGAAAAAGTGACGAGTTTCTTCAGGGAGATCACAAGTGTTTGGAATTATACGCAAAAATAGCGACAATAAGTCAAACCCAGTGCTTTACTTGATTCATTGTTGCTCTAAAAAAGCCCAAATGAAGACATAAATGGGGCATATTAGGCAAAACTGCAGCCTCCCGCTTTGCTACCACCCTACAGAGCACCTGTCCTCCTGCAGCTCCATCCACTCAGCTCCTTCAGACTAGCCAGCACCTGGTGGAACTACACATCAGCTGAGCCCATAATAGGAACTACTTCTCAGTGCAACACTCCTGGAAACTATTTAAAATGACACATTGAGAAATGTTTTTTTCGATGCCGTGCTGAAGGCAGAGTGGTGGAAAGAGTAGGAGTTTCTTAAAGAGACAGGGCCTGATTTCAAAGCGTCAAATTGCAAAGTGAAAATTTTTAAAGTCGTATTTGTATAACAACTGAATGTAACACAGGTACTTGACTGTGGTATAAAATGGAACTATGGGCTTATAAAATACATAATACCAACACTTTATCAAATAATATTCATCACCACCTGCCTTTTGACCATTCGTGTCATTTCTTATATTGATGTTAATTATTGTTTTGTTGCGCAGCACTGATATTTAACCTCTTGTTGTGATTTTGTCTTCACTGCAGCTCTCTGCATTCTGGCAGCTTCAGTTTCCCGATGGGGCAGAAATGATTCAGACCTACCGGCCAGTGCAGCCTTTGAATGACAGGCCCGTGTTCTACTCTACAGGAAACGCTTCCCTGGTCAGCTGGGTGCTGCTGCTCATGTCGGCGCTGCTTTCCACAGTGTGACGGACAAAAGCTTTGTTTCACTCCGTTGAGAAACGTGGTTAATGTTTGACTATCAAAAATATTTAGAGAAACTGAACAGATTATATATTAAGGCTAAAAGCTTCTTGCCTCATGCTTCTCGTCGTTTGTTTATTTACTGACATTTTCAGAAATCAGATTGTGATTGTGGTTGTAAAGTTACATCATTATTTAAGTTTCAAAGATTATGGGGATTTAGTTCAAAAGTGTCTGATTTTTTTTTTGTGCCTCTATGCTAATATTTTGTCTGTAAAGCTTGAGTTATTTTGAATTTGTAACTATTCACGTCAAAATGTAACCAAAAATAAAGAGAGTTTTTAAAAAGAAATAAAGAGCAGAAATTGCTGTTGGACATCAGGAAAAAAAAAAAAGTCTCTTAGGTCAAAGCTTTGCGGAACTCCGTCATGAAATGATTCCCCAGCCCTATGTGAAGAAGGCTGCAGATAAAGGAGGAGAATCACAATGCAGCTAGGAGATCGGGACGGTGAGATGAGTCATGAGTCAATGACTGAAGTCCAAACAACTACAATAAATGGAAACCAGAACACCAGACGAGGAGCAACACTTACATGTAGTAACAGAACAAATAGAAGGAAGTAATAGTGACTCTGAGAGGTAGCTATACAAAGGAGGGTACAGAGATGACAAAAGATCTAATTAGAGGAACTGACTGCAGCGGGGAGGAAAGCAGTGAGGCAGAAGAGGTAAGTATCTAACAGCTGGGGAAGGGAACAGAACGGCAAAGAGACTCAGGCTGAAACAGAGGAAGCTAAATAATAACAAAAATAATTAATATATCTTACAAAATTATTCAAACACCTAAAAAGGGAAACTAAACTAACAGAAGGAGTAAACGACAACGAGAACATGATACTAAGTGCAAAGCAAATCAAAAACAGTAAAGAAGGAACTGAAAGAGCAAATTAGGCTCGGGGAAAAAAAATAATGAAAATATGAATCTACATGAAGAAACAACACAAGAAGTCCACTACTGGAAAGTAAATGACACAAAATAGTCATTTGTTCTACTGATGACAGCTGAAAATCTTAACATGTGACTGTGACTCCAACACACAGCTCCTTCAGACTAGCCAGCAGTGATTAGCAAACATCTGGCTGAACTATGCATCAGCTGAGCTCATTGAATGAGCTACCTCTCAGTGCAACGCTGGAAAAAACATTGTTAAAGAGTTAATAGAGGAGCCATGTTGTGCTGACTTTCTGAAGGGGGAGTTTCAGAAAGAGCAGGAGTTTCTTAAAGAGACAGCGCCCCAATTTTAAGATTTTACATAAAGTCAAATTTCTTTAAAGTTATAGTTGAAACAGCATTTACATAACAACTGAAGGTAACATAATAACTTGAGTATAATATAAGATAAAATCCATAATACTGCCCTCTTAATATTCATGACATTTGATAATACACTTCCTTTCTCACAACAGATTTTGCTTTTAATTCCTTTTACATCCACCAGGTGGAAGCACCATACAAATGATCGCCCTTTAAATATATTCAGAAACAGTGAAGGTTCAATGTTTCACTTGTGTTCCCATAACACCCACAGCCGTTGCATGATGACACAGTTCAAGGAGCAGAAGAAGGAGTTTTGTGTTAGGGATTAAATGTCCGTCCAGTTTGTAGAAAACAATTCATCTTCCTTAATCTTAATCACAGTCTGTCACAGAACAACAATACACATGAATGCATTTGTTTGGTCTTTTGGTTGACAGAAAGCCCGTAAGTGGTGGTGGCAGCATCATGCTGTAGTGACTCTCTTCTTCTGCATAATAAAGTAGGAGTTAAGAGAGGAGGGATGGATGGAACACAATCTAATGGGTGTTTTTAGTTTACGTTGGATCTGTTTATCGTTATTTATGTTCTACAAGTCTTGCCATACTCACTCCTCTCTGTGTTTATTATTGTTGTTAAGGTGTTGCCATATTAGCTCATTTTTTTCTGTTTAGTTTCATGGTTTATTCTCGTGCACTGTCTCTTGTATATTTGTTTCTTTTTCTTTCTGGTTCCTTCAGTTTCCTTCCGTCAGTCAGTCTGTGTTTCTCATTTAGTCCTAAAAGCCTCTCAGTTTTTACCGTCCCCTGCTGTGTTATTCCGTTCCCACGCCTGTTTATCCGTTTCCATGCTCCTTCTTCCATTCTCCATATCGTTTTTTTGTCCATTGGAGACCTGTAATGTTTTGTTCTTCATCACTAAATCTTCTAAACATGCCTGGTTTGAGCGCCTTGGATCTGTCTCGATCAGTTTGCTTCTTTGACAGATAGAGCCTGTAAAAGACCTGCAGGGGGCAGAAAGGCGCCTTTCAGCAGGACAGCGATCCAAAGCCATGGAAGGGTTTTGATCAAATCAAGGTCATGTCGTAGACTGGCCCAGTCAAACTGCAGACCTAAATTCTTTTGACAACCCTTTTTTTGTTCACAGACATTTTCTATCAAATCTGACTGAAATTTTCTTCTGTGAGGAATACAACTCTTAAGAGACAAGAAGTATCCATTTAATATGAATACATAAATAAAAAAAATATATAAAAGAAATTAAATTAACCAAACATGTTTTTTTTGCTTCCACAATTATGTTTTACCTTCTTTTTTTACTTTTCTTGTCTAAACCAAAATTTATGTTTTCCCCTTGAGAATTAATTTATACAATTTTAACAATTTCTCCCCATAGTACAGCCTCTGCAGCCACTAGGTGGCAGCACTTTACAAGCATGTTTGTGCAGATTGGTTGGTGAGTGCCCTCGAACTGTATAACGAGCCAGGAAAAATATGGTTTTCATATTTATGTTTTGGAGAACAGCAAATATTAATCTACCTTGTTTTTGACCTAATGATAAGCTACTCTTTTGATAAGAAAGTGGGAGGAAATTTTGTGTTAAATAGCTTTTGGGGATCAGATGTACATTCTGTACCAGAAGCTTTCACATTGCTACCTACTTATGCTATTTACTTATGTCCTTTTTCACATTTTGTTTCATCAGTTTCAGATTTTTTGGGTTTTGTCCACTAGACAAAGTAGCACATCGTTGTAAAGTGGAGGCAAAACAAGGAATGGTTTTCAAAAACTTTAATGTGGAAAAAAAAGTCACATTTTAGGAAGGCAGCATCAGGCTTTTCTTCAATAAAAACAAAACAGCTTCCATTTGATGGTAGGAATCGGCACAGCCAGATAAAATTGCACTGGAAAGTTTAAATCATGTTAGATCTAGCATATATTTGTGTTAAAATGGCCCAGTCATAGCCCGGACCTAAATTCAATTGGTGTTATCCAGTTTTCAGTCCAATTAAATATAAATGCACGCCATTCTTCATTGAATTTTTGTTTGAAAAAAATAGAAAAAAAAACAATAATCAGAATGCGTAACTATAAGTAAAAATTGTAGTTATTTCATTTGTATTTTCTTTTTTTTTTTTTTTTTTTTTTTTTTTTTTTGAAAAAATTTCACAGCTGTCTGTATTCATTTATTTTTTTGCTAGAACTTGGTTTGCACACTGACTCTACAGGTATGTATCTCTTGTTCATTTAGATGTGTGTTTACTGAACCCAAACACCTTTGGGTTTTGAGCCATATCCTGTTGTCTGCAAATTGCCTGTTAAATGCAACAAAGAT
>CAEGAD010064588.1:0-21613 GCA_903067055.1 Poeciliopsis paucimaculata
ACATGTTTAACTCGCCAACTACATGTTTAGCATGTTGACTACATGTTTAAAATGTTTACTACATGTCTACTTGTTAATTGCATGTTTAACATGTTAATTGCATGTTTAACACGCTAACTACATGTTTAACACGCTAACTACATGTTTACATGTTAAACACATGTTTAACACGCTAACTACATGCTTACATGTTAAACACATGTTTAACACGTTAACTACATGTTTAACACGCTAACTACATGTTTACATGCTAACTACACGTTTAACACAATAACTCTGTTTACACGCTAACTACATGCTTAACACACTAACTACATGTCTACATGTTAATTTCATGTTTAGCACGCTAACTACATGTTTACATGTTAAACACATGTTTAACTCGCCAACTACATGTTTAGCATGTTGACTACATGTTTAAAATGTTTACTACATGTCTACTTGTTAATTGCATGTTTAACATGTTAATTGCATGTTTAACACGCTAACTACATGTTTAACACGCTAACTACATGTTTACATGTTAAACACATGTTTAACACGCTAACTACATGCTTACATGTTAAACACATGTTTAACACGTTAACTACATGTTTAACACGCTAACTACATGTTTACATGCTAACTACACGTTTAACACAATAACTCTGTTTACACGCTAACTACATGCTTAACACACTAACTACATGTCTACATGTTAATTTCATGTTTAGCACGCTAACTACATGTTTACATGTTAAACACATGTTTAACTCGCCAACTACATGTTTAACACGATAACTACATGTTTACATGCTAACTACACGTTTAACACAATAACTGTTTACACGCTAACTACATGCTTAACACACTAACTACATGTCTACCTGTTAATTTCATGTTTCACACGCTAACTACATGTTTAACACACTAACTACATATTTAACATGCTAACTACATGTTTACATGCTAACTGCATGTCTACATGTTAACCACATGTTTAACATGCTAACTACATGTTTAGCTTGTTAACTACATGTTTACATGCCAACTACATAATTAACATGCTAACTACATGATTAAAATATTAACTACACGTTTAACACGCTAACTGCATGTTCACACACTAACTACACATTAAACACACTAACTACATGTTTACATGCTAACCATATGTTTAACATTGTGACTACATGTTTAAAGTGCTAACTACATGTCTATGTGTTAATTGCATATTTAACACGCTAACTACACGTTTAACACAACAACTTTGTTTACACGGTAACTACATGCTTAACACACTAACTACATGTCTACATGTTGATTTCATGTTTAACATGCTAACTACATGTTTAACACGCTAACTACATGTTTACATGCTAACTGCATGTCTACATGTTAACTGTATGTTGAACACACCAACTACATGTTAAACATGTAAACATGTAAACTACATGTTTAGCTTGTTAACTACATGTTTACGTGCTAACTACATGATTAACATGTAAACAACCTAACAGCATATTTACACGCTAACTACATGTTTACATGCTAACTACATAATTAACAAGCTAAGTGCATGTTTACATGCTAACTACACGATTAACAAGCTAACTGCATATTTACATGCAAACTACATGTTTACATGCTAACTGCATATTTACATGCAAACTACATGTTTACATGCTAATTACGTGATTAACACACTAACTAACTAACTAACTAACAGTCCCTGACCTCAGTCCAGCTCCTGGTATCGGTCCAACCAGACAAACCGATCAGGACCGGTCGCTACGGGTCGTTGACTTTTTTGTCGCCTCTTAAGGCTTCTGCTCCACAGGTTCTTAAACTGCTTCACCACAAACACCAGAACCGCTCAGGTTCTCCTGCCGCCAAACAGATACTTTGATGAAGACTTGCTGACTGGTCTGGTTCTGGTCTGGTTCTCTGGTCTGTTGTGAATTCAGTAAAAACTGGCTGAAGCACCAAAGTTCTCAGCAGAGGAACCGGAGGAACAGCAGGACGACATGCAGGTACACGGAAAGTTGCTTTGGGCAACTTGGAGCGACAAAAAGAAAATCTCCGTGTACAGAGGGACGGATGGACAGAGGGACGGATGGACAGAGGACCGATGGGCCTCAATATTTCACCATGATCCTCTTCAGGTTGGGGTCTGCGGAGCTACGGACGCCTAGCTAGCTAACAAGCTAACTAGCTAACAAACTATCTAGCTAACTAGCTTCCTGTCATCTGGATTGAAGCTTCATGCAAACAGATGAATCCAGAGAAACTGACCTTCTCTAAGCAGGAGAAACGGTTCTGACTTCATGAACAACTAAATGTTCACTGGACCTGGATAAAGAAGAATCTGATCTGGATGAACCCGAGCAGCTGATTCTGGTTCTGGTTCTGGTTCTAGCTAGAGAGCAAAGAGCCTAAACCACCAACCGGTCAGAGGGTTTGTGAAGAGCATCACCGTGAAATATCATCGTGAAGCCGAGACCCGGAGGCCGAGCCGCGGCTTGACCGGAAGACCACAGAACATCTGAGCTGGAGGGGCCACCAACCTGGTGAGTCCATCCCTGGGGCGGCGAGGGCCCCGGGCGGCAGGGGGCCCGCGGGGCCTTCTGCTTCTCGACGGGTCCAGAAACTACCGGGGGAATCCGTCTCCACACACACACACACACACACACACACCCGCCAAGACTCACACACAACCCAGACCTTCTCCTGTTCTCGAACGTTTGGCCTCTTCGTGACCCCGCAGAAGTGGCGCAGGGCCCTGACAGGGGCCTAAATGACGGAGAGGAGGCCCCATGGTGACCTCTGAGCAGATCCAGATTTTCTGCTCTGGAAAATAAGTTCAAGTCATATTTAGTCTTTTTCCGTTCAATCAGGAGGAGAGAGGCTGGCAGGAACCTTGGCCACCTGAATCCAAGGGGGCCCTTGGGGGCCCTTCTTTCCTGTTTCATCAAACTGGAACATTTCATCTAAAATGTCTTTAGATTTTAGGCTAGAGCGCCTCCTGCTGTGACAGGAATAAACTTCCTCTGACACAAAGAGCCGCAGAAACAGAAAAAACTAATTGTGTCCTTTAAAATGTAATAAAGTGGTAGAGTGTGATATTCTCTCGTGATTTATGGTTTTGAACATATATTTAAGAGTCACGAACGGCACTGCGCTGAAGTCATGATTTAGAGGGAACATCTGCTCTGAAAGCTGCCATCCATAAATCTGAGACACATTTTTCAAATTCCTGCAAAAAGAAGCAAAACTGAGGCAGCAGAGAGAAAATAATCCAACAAATCAAATCACAAACACACGTTTTGTTTCTGAGACTTTATTCAGGATTTACTGCGGGAGCAAAGAGGAGGAGGAGGAGGAAGAGGCTTTACCTGGGTCCTGGGCCCGGGAGGAGGCCAGCAGCAGCAGCAGCAGCAGGGTGCTCTTCATCTTCTGCTCCTCTTCCTCAACTCAGCATGCGGAGCTGCGAGGAGAAGAAGAAGAAGGTCAGAGTGGAAACCTAACAAAGAACCGATTAACCGAAGGGAAAAAAACACTTTTAAACATTAAATCACAAATATAACATTCATCATGTGAGGAAGCAGCTGGAAAAACTCTGCGCTCCTTCTCGCGGTCCGGTCCGGTCCGGTCCGGTTTGGTTCTGATGCACAACTATCAGACACAAACGCAGTTTAGCTCCTGCCTAACGGGAGAAATTCACTGCGAAGAGGGGAAATATTTCCATTGGTGAGGAAAAAGGTGGAGAAGTTTTGGCACCGTGCGCAATTACGCACTGCGGTGCCAAGACCTGCTCCGCGCGCGAAGCGGATAAAAATGGTTTCTCTAAGCGAAGCAGAAACCGGACTGACCTGCGGGAAGCTGCTGGTTCTGCTCTGAAAACGGGAAGAAAGCAGGAAGGCTCGGTGGCCCGCGGGCTGGTCCGGTCCGGTCCGGGATCTCCGTGGGTTCTGTGGCTTCCCAGACGCGTCGGGGAGCCTCTTCCAAGTGGGGAGGGTTTCCACGCGGCCCGCTACTTAACAGGGGGGCTGCTCCCAGCACTCCCAGCACTCCCAGCGCTCCCAGCGCTTACGACACACAGCCGGGCCAGAAAGTGGTGCGTAACCTGTGAAGGCACGCGCACGGAAACTTTTCCATATTTCTGCATTCCTTTCCAGTGATGGAGGAGCGCGCGGCTGCAGATGGAGGGAAGGGAAGGAGGCAGAAAAGTGTCTGGAAAACTGGGAAAGTTTTCCGTCTTTCTGGATCACCTGCAGGTTTCAGTGTCAAACATCCAGACCTCATTTCAGCCAGAATATTAAATGTCTGCAGATGTTCGAGTATTAATGAGTTGAAGCCTGGTTCTGTTGAAGTTGGATCGGAACCAGAACATGCTGGCTGGAATTAAACATGACGTCATCACTGCTGTCTGGCCGCATTTTGACGTTTTAATCAGAGCTAACTGGAGTCAGGAGGGAACTGCGCGGCCTGAGGCGCCCCCTGGCGGCCGCTCCAGCAGCACTGATGTTTTCCACCAGGTGGCGATGTAGCAGCGAGGTCCGAATATCTGGATATTTATGGACCGCTTCTTTGCTTCTACTGAATATTTTTTATATTTTTATACCATTTTTTTTTACCCAGAATTTATTTGCTGAAATTTTAATAGAAAATCAGATTAAATATTCTAAACAAAATGTTAATTAAAAAATGTTTTAAGCAACAAAATTCACACAAAAAATAAAGCGCTTAAAATAAGAAAAAACGGATGATGTCATTATTTAAATATTTTGACTCCTCCTGTCATCTGGTTGGTCAACCTGCGGGCCAATCAGCTTGTTTCCAACTGCATAAGCCCCGCCCCTTTTAATAAACTTATGATTTGCTGCAACAGAAAATATAAATACAGAAATAAATGCGGCTTTTAATTGCAAACAGATTTTTAAGTTTAGATATTATTGAAATATTGAAGATACTGCAGATAAATGTCAGGACCGCTGTGGTTCTGGAACAAACGGGTCGGATCCGCGGTTCTGGGTCATCAGAGGTATTTTGTGTTTATTGATCCTCAAGTGAACAGTAATATCATTTTATCGCTCCAAGAACATGAAACAAGAACACAGAGAGAGCAGGAAACGGGTCGGTTCTGATCCAGGAATATCATGCCCGGCTGGAACCAGAACAGTGATCCGGACCGGACTCAGTCCTTCTTCTGGGGGAACGACGCCTTCACCAGTTCGTACAGCGTGAAGCCGACTCCTGCAGGGAGAAACGGAGCATCAGAACAGAACCGGACCGGACCTTACCTCTGGATCGGATCGATCAGAACTTTTCTCACCCAGGACGGTCAGAACCATGGTGGCCCGGTACAGCAGGGCGTCACTGCTGCCGCCCTTCAAATGGACCGGCATCCCGTTATCCTCCTGCAACAGAACCATCAGAGAAACGGGTCAGAACCGGGTCAGACATGGACCAGAAAAAGGTCAAATGGTCATTTAATAAAAACATTGCGGAGATATTTCTCCGGTGGTGAATATTTGAGTTTTATACTAAGAATCGCTTTAAATTATGAGAAAAATGTGATTTTAATGAAAAGCTTCGACAGTTAATCTCTGATATGACCCGTCTGGTTAAAAGATAAAATATTTATCATTTCTAAAACTACCAAAAGATGCTCAATAGTTATCGTTTCCATTTATTATTATTTTTGTGGAGAAATTCTTAATACTTAATTGTTCAAATGTTATAACTTTATTCTTGTATTATTCTGAAAGTCGATCTGAGTCAAAGTGATTCGTTTATTTCAGAATCGACAAACTTCCATGTCTGACGCTCCGTTATGACATCACAGGAAGACATTTGCAGCTTTTAACCAAACTTAACATGAACACCACAATTGGGACTTTTTGTTTATTCAGCAGAACCCAAAAGGTTCTGACGGTCCTTCTCTGCTTTGGACCCACAAGTTCTGTCTTCTTCTTCTTCTCTAAAACTGTCAGTTTTATGCGTCGTTTCAGTTGTTGAAGTTCTTCAGTCGACACGTTTACTGATCTAAACTGGGTCTGGTTCTGAAAAACCCCAAAAGGTTCTGGGTTATTATCAATAACCTTCAGTTCTTTATCTAATTAAAAGGTTCTGTTCGGTTCTGGGGGATAAATGATCCAAACAAGACAGAAAACCTGCAGAACTGTTGAGCAGATCGACAGTTTGACCTTCATTCAGCTTCCGGGAATTTGACCTCTGACCCAGCGTCACGTAACCGGTGTATGGAGGTGGACCTGGACGCATGAAGGTGTGTGTCGGGGTGTTTGCTCACCTGGAACAACTTCTGCTTCTGGGGAACCTTGTTCTCCACCTGCCGGCGGGCAGAGCTGCAGATGCTGCGCCGCGCCATCTGCTGGACGGCCTGGGAAACGCAGGCGGACACCGGTCAAACTCACTCAAACACAAACCCGCTACAACATTTTAATGAACCTCATCTTGACCGAGTTCATGACCGGAACCAGAACCAGCTGGAGGCTGACAGGAGGTTCAGTTACAGCTGGAACCGGTCCGGAAGCTCTCTGACCCCGGCTAGCTAAGTGAAGCTAAAACTAGCCGTTGAGTTGAGCCACTTTAAGCTAACTGGTCAGAACTAAATGGGCGCCAACAGCCGGAAGGTTAATAACCAGTAAAGTCTACTCACATTCATGGTTCTGAACATCTTAGTGGACCCGTCTGGTATCGCGATTCCAACACAAGGACACCGGAACTCAACCGACGCTGCTGCGGCTGCTTCTTCTTCGCTCGGTGAAGCTTTGAGCTCTGCGCTGCCCCCTGCCGGAGTCTCAGCCAAACTACATTTTCAGTTTATGCGCATTAATGTTCAGATTGAAGGGTATTAAATACTCATGACTGTTTTGTTTTCTGGACTTCCAGACCTCAGCAGAACTATGCCTGATTTCCTCCATGCAAAAGGAGCCCAGACCCAGAACTGAGCAGAAACTGAACAGAAAAATTGAGATTCTGTTCAACCATCAGAACATCAGTTGTTTCTCAGCTTTACTTTCTGATTTAAGTTGGTGAATAATCTTTCGGATCATTTTCTAATTTCAGTCAAAGATGTTCAGGACTTTCACACTGAATCCTAAAAGGCTTCAGAAACATTCCTGCCCAGATTTCTCTGCAGTCCAGCAGTTAAAGCTAAAGTTTCCCTCCTGAAAGCTTCTTTATTCCATTTTGAAATCCACTGGACTTTGTTCACATTGCATGTTTCAACTGTTCAGACCAGGAAGAGCAACTGGTTTACTGAGTCTAAAGATGTTCCTGGTTAGAGCCCAAAAGCTGCAAATCTGAGGAACTTTCTCCTCGTCTTCATCAATCCCTGATGTGGATGAAGAACATTTTCCAGATAGGAAGTGAAGAGCAGTCAAAGGAACAACAAGCATGTTTTAAAAATGAAGAATTTATTCATTTAAAGCAACAATAATATTAAAAACAAACGTCATCAGTGCAGAAATGATTTAGTTCATGCAGCAGAGAAACCAGAACAACAGAGACTAATTACAACATCCAGGAATAAATAATCAGATCATGGCTTCAGAAAGAGCTTCAGACAGACCAGCGCCGTGATCACATGCAGCAATGCAACGCTCAGACCCACCAGAACCAGGACCAGAACCAGGACCAGAACCAGGACCAGAACCAGGACCAGAACCAGAACCGCTCAGACAGGTCGCTGGTCTCAGACAAATCTACATCAATCATTTAGTTTTCGGTTCTTCTGGTTCTATTCCTGCTTTTTCTTCTGCAATAATTTTTAAAAACTATTAAAATTAAACAGATTAGAAGGAAAATGTAAAGAAATGATGAACGGACCTGGATAATTCCTGGATCTAAACGTTGGAAATATTTATGACCAAAATGTGCAGGAATTATCTTTAAATTATCATCCTGCGTTTCTGCAGACAGATTATTATTATAGCTCATCTAAGCAGGTGTTGCTGCCTCAGCTACTGTACTAACGCTAGCACTAACATTCACAGTTGGGTGGGTTTAGCTCCCCCTGCAGGACGGGAGGAAGCTTCACAACGGGGCAGGAAACGTTCAGGTCCGTTCAGCGTTTAGGTCCTGAAACAGATCCAGGAGTTTTTATTATTAGGAGGAGAAAGAAAACTTTCTCATGAAAATGATCTTTAAAACTCAGTAAAACAAGAAAATGAGATTCTCGTTAAAACCAAAAAGTAAAAATGTCTCCAAACTGAATGAAAGAGAGAAATCCTGAAGCGGATCTGGATTCACTAAACCCAGAGGTTCTATTGAGCTCTGAGGAAGGTCATTTCAAAAGAACCGCAGCGTTTCGCTGTCTGATCATCCGGGTCAGGACGGAACCGCTGAACGCTTCAGTCAGAAGGATTAAGCAGCTCCCTGCACACAGACTGCTGCAGCTGCACTGAGGAATCAGAACGGAACCGACCAGGCTTCCACACCACCCATCCCAACGGCCCAGGCCGGTTCTGGTAGCCGGACCTGGTTCCTGCAGTGGGAGCGTTACGGCTGCGACCCGGCGGGTCGCTCCAGAACTTATTGGGTTGGTTTTCCTGTCCGGCTCTGCCTCGCTCTGCCGGGTTGATGGAATCTAAAAAGTTGATTTAAACCTCAATGCTGCTGGCTGCAGCAGAAACGGCCTGGCCCGGCCTGGCCCGGCCCAGCTCTCAGTGGGAGATCTCGGCGGCGTTGTTGCGGTTGCCGTATTTGTGGTGGATGATGAGGAGGACGACGCCCAGCAGGAAGCAGACGGAGCCCACGCTGACGTAGGCGATGCCCAGGAACGGGTTCTTCCCGCCCATCCAGGAGATGGTGCTCAGGATCATCCGCTTCCGGCCCTCGAAGCTCCGCACCGGATAATCTGGGATCCGCTCGTTAAGGAGGAAGACTCTGGATCCCACCTGGGTTCTACTGGAAACCTGGATTACTGTAGGAGAGCTCAGACTGACCTCTGACCTCTGTCAGGATACTGTACACTACCTCCAGGGTGTAGTTGCCCCGCGGCAGCGTGGGATGCATGTTGCTCCGCCTCTGGATGATCCGGTACAGCTTCCGGAAGGTGGGCAGGGCGGCGGTCCGCATCCACACGATGAAATCCTCGTTGATGAATCCGTTGTTGTCCGGGTCGGAGTCCAGCTGGTACACGGGCCGGCGCCAGTTCATCGGCTGCGTCGTTCCTGGACCGGAGGAAGGGCAGACTTTAAGAGCGACTGGTGCAGGCCGGTCACTGGGCCAGCACCAGTTTACCCACAGTCCACTGGTATAAACAAAACATTTTGTTTACGATGGAATTTAAATCCAACCTGATGGTCTAATCTATTATTATTTTCTACACTTTGAGTTGTTTTACTTTATTTCTTTTCGTTTCTCACAGTAACAAATAAATCGACCCAGAAGTTGTAATAAATAAAAACTTTAATTCTAAAGAACATTTAACTGGAAAACATTTTAAATATCCAAAATAAACCAACAAAACAAGAAAAAAAAAGAAAAAAAAACAAGCAGCAGAAAGTTTAGGTAGAAAGAGAAAAACAATCATTTCTGCAAGAGGAAATTATTGATCGGATTTTATGGTGTGATAAACTGCAGCCGGTGCAGCAGGAGGATCCCGACTCCTTACCTTGGAAAACGACGCTGAGGTTCGTGTTTTCTGCTCCAGGATTCCTGAACTTGACGTGTTTGTCCGTCCACCAGGCGATTCCCGTGGCCGTCAGCGGGATCTGGACCTTAGTGCCGTTCGGGTCGTTGTAAATCAGCTCCAGTGAGTCTAAAAAATACAACTATTGAATGAATTCAGCAGAAGATGTGCAGCGGTTCTGAGGGGAAACCCTGAGTGGTCACCGTTAAACATGCTGTTGGCGATGGCTCCGCACGGCGCAATGGGCTTGTTGCTGTGCCTGGCGTACGGCTCACACTCCTTACTGGGTTTCTGTTGGGAAGCAGAGAAATAAACGTTACGGCTGGATGAAGCAGAACGTCCTGAGCAGCACAGCCTCACCCTGAGGGACTCCTCGTTTCCGTTCAGCTGGCTGTCGTCTCGGGACTTGACGTAGCGCCGGTGGTTCTGGTAGAAGTTGGAGAGTCCGTAATACATGAAGACGTTGCTCTGTGGGTGGAAGAGAGACGGTTAGGCCCGGCTGCAGCGGCTTGCACCCGGACGGCGGCGGGTCTCACTTCGTACGGCTGGTCCAGGTGGAAGGGGACGGAGCAGGTGCACGGCTTGGTGCTGTTCCAGCTGAAGTTCTGGGAGCAGTTAAAGCACGGACTGGACATTTCTACTCCTGTGTAATCGATCTGGACAGAAACCATGGTTGGATACTCAGCATCACGGATCTGAAACTTTATGACCAACAGCCGCACTAGATACCAGAACCACAGGGTCATAAAAATGAAGGATTTTTGGTTGAAACGTTTTAAAACTTGGTTTTACTGTTAATCATGTTTTTCATTTAAAATGTTGCCACATCATCCAGAGGAGATCAGCTTTTCTACAGAAATCTTTATGCAGATGTGATAGAAAGTTTTACAAAGACAGAAAAAATGGAGCTTTATTAAAAGATTGTTTTGATTTTATTTCTATTTGTCAAATCCTCCATAAAAACAGTAAATAGAGACACAGTATTTTAAATGAATGTTCATCCCTCTGAACAACGGAGAGGAATGTCACTAAACCATCAGGATTTAATTAAACCATCAGGATTTAACTAAACCACCAGGATTTAACTAAAACACCAGGATTTAATTAAACCATCAGGATTTAACTAAAACTTTCTGGATGGAGTTTGGTTGGCAGATTTTTAAAACTTGGTCTTAGGGCTTTGATGCTAATGTTTGAATTTTTTATTTATGCCGAATCATCAAGAAGAACAGTGTTTTAAATAAATATTCATAAGATTGTAATTTAGGGCGTGTTTTATTTGAAAAATGGAATACAATGTCAGTAAAATGCCATATTTTCGAAGTTGGTTGAAATTCTTTCAAAGCTTGGCTAATTTCTTTGGTATAAATTATGTTTTTATTTTTTATTTTAGCCGGATCATCCGGAGGAGCAAAGTCTTCCAAACAAATGTTCGCTTTCCAGCAGACAGAGCTGTTTGAACAGGCCAGCAGGAAATTTCTGTAAAACACCAGATTTCTGAACGGAGTTTGGTGCGGCTGTAACAGCGTGTCACTGGGCAGAAATCAACGGTTTCTGTTGATTCTCTTAACAAACATGGCTACCTCGAACTCCTTGATGTTGTTGGACGTGACGTAGAGGCCGATGCCGACGGGGATGAACATGAGGCCGATGATGAAGAAGGCTGGCAGGACGGTCCCTGCGGTCAGGATGGGCTGCCAGGCCGGGAGTCTCTGCTGCTTGAAGGCGGTGTTTTCAGGCTTCTTGCTCCGCAGAGAGCCGGCCCCGGCCGCGGCTCCGGATCCCGACACGGTGATGTGTCCGTCCTCGTCTTTGTAGCTGGAGGCCATCATTGTCAGCGGTTGTTTCCAGTGAGAAGTTTATAAAACAATTGTTGACCGTTAAACTGTCGGATTCAAAGCATTGTTATAAAATCACAGCGGCCACCAACGTCTCCCTCCTCCTTCTCTGGGACCAGTGCTGCCCCCTGCCGTCCACATAAGAACAGCGTTTGTTTTCTGTCTCAAAGCGCCATCTTCTGGCTCGTTTTGGTAATACAGTTAATAAATTGGAATTAAAATTTTAAATATCAAAATATCAAAGCGGCAAAAAACGATAATTAAAATGGACTTTAGGATGCAATTAAATTTTGACTGAAATCTCAGAATTCCTTTTTCAGTGACTCCTATATCTCCTTCATAGAGCAAAGTAAAAATACAAATAAAATATATAACTCAGAAAAATGATTTAAAGTCAATCAAAACTATATAAATAATGTAGCTGCAGTTATGGGACACATAAAGCAGTACCACTAATAAATGATGAAAAAATAAAAAATTTTAATTCATTGAAACATCAAAATAATTATACTGATAAAACAGTGATCATCTGTTCAAAATATTGCTGGAATAAAATGTGACAAACTGACAAAAAAGATACAAAATATGCAGCACTGGTCTGTGTGATGAATTAACATACATACACATGTTTTTGGACATTTTTATGGACGATTTGAGTCAAATAAAATAGTAAAACTAATTTAGTCTCAATTTACTCAAAACATGGGGCTTAAAAAGCCACTTGGTTTAAAATTCAGAAAGGTGAACATGTTAAAGTGGTTCACCATGAGGTTTGACTCAGAGAGCTGAGACAAGAGAAAGAAGCTGAAGTTTAGATAAATAGTTTATTTGGTTCTGGTCAGAAATGGTTTCACGTGCTTCTGCAGGTCCAAACGAGCAGCAGTGAAGCCTGAGGGCATCAAACATGAAGAGTGACAGCAGCCTGGCCACGGCACGAACAGAACCCAACAGAACCAGGCTGGGATCTGCATCCGTTCAAAGCAGCAAACTGAAGAAGTGACCAATGAGCAGCCAGAGCTGCTTGTTGGAAGCAGATCCTCATCAGATTCTCAGCTCTTTCCTGCTGCTGCAGAGGCCGAGCTGCACACCGTCGACTTCCTCAGCTCGATCTTCATCGCCTGGCCTTCGGCCCGAGACTCCAGCCTCGTCACAGCGGACATACCCACAACCGTCTTCCCGTTGAGCTGCACAGGGATCCGGGAGGCTGCAGCCGACTGCACATCTGAACTGAGCTGAAAACATAAAACCCAGGATGAACAGGAGACACAGGTCCTGGATGGAGAAACCTTGAAGACCAGAGCCTCTTAAAGGGATAGTTCTGGACTTTTCAAGAAAAGTTTTAAGCAGTTGCCAGCAATAGATTTTGTTAGCGTGTTCCCCATTTGAAGCTAACGACCAGTGGTGGGCATCGCTAACTAAAAAGCTATCTGCGCTAACAATAAACATTAGCTCTGCTAGTGCTAACTAGTTATACTAACACAGTAATAAATGGAAGCTACTGATGAAGCACTAAAACACTCATTTCAGCCATGTTGACCCACCATGTGTCAATGAAACTCTGCTAGCATAAACAACACAGTCTGGAAGTAAGAGTCAAAAATGCTGACATAAGATCTCCTTTCACTCTTGTGCTGCACTTCTGGATCTTACTTTTCTACCGTTCTAAGTTCTTCCTTCACTCATGACATTCCCATCAAATTCATGACCTAACTATGACTCCCGGTCCATCTTGGTCAGACAGTTGAAGATGCCATTGCCAACAGTCCAACCAAAACACACCCGAGGTCTATCATGTCCAGACAACCTGAGACCCAGACACGTGGAACGGCTAGCAGCAGCTAGTAAGGTCACAATGACTTTAACTTATTCTAACTGCTACAAGGTTTCCACAAAAATAGACCAAAGCTCTTGCTTGGTCTGTCAGTTGGACCGTCAACTGTCTGACGAAAATAGACCCCACATCTCCTTTGGTTGGACAGCTGGAGATGCTGTCACAGGGAATGGCTAGCAGTGGCTAACAAGGCCTCGTGGACTTTAACTTGTTCTAATTGTTGCATAGTTCCAACAGAAATAGACCTGATGTCTCGGTTGGTTGGGCAGTCAGGGATGCTGTTGTAGGAAATCGCTAGTGGTCTGTGAAGACCCACTGAAATCAACATCTTCTAATTGCTGTGTACATTGTCAGACCAAACCTTCCATCGGATCGGCTGCCAAAACGGATCCAGTGTGTTTTGGTCCTTACACCATCTGATACCTGCAGAATCCTCAGTCACCTGAAACAATTCAGAAGCATTTGAAGTGTCAGAAGATCAGATGTCACTCGAGATCTTCAGACACTCACCTGGGACTGTGTGGGTCTGGACGCTGCAGAGGTCACAGGGTTGATGGTTATACTGCTGGTCATTTTGTTCTGGCGTGGGGAGCGGAGCACCGTTCCAGTTTCCTGGCGGTCGCAGTTACTTCCTGTTGGTCTGAGGGTCAGCAGAGGACTGCTGCTGCCCTCAGAGCTCCTCTGGAACTGGGAGCCCAGGTGGATGTGGATCTTGTTGTCCTCTGTCGTTACGATGTTGCTATTGAACTTCCTCTCTGGTGGTTTCTCAGAGGTCATCTTGATCAGCGTCCGCCTGGTGGTGCTCTCGTGAGGGTCGGATGAAGCACACACCTCGGCTACTGGGGTGGTGCTGACCGTGATGATGGACACCGGCGACTGCAGGACGCCGGTGATGCTGTTGGGCTTCTCTGGACTCTTGGTCCTGGAGATGCTGGTGACCGCAACTGGAGACTTGGCCCGATCAGGATCTCCGCTGACAGTACAGACAGTTGAGGGTTTGGGGACTATGCTGATGCGAGGCTGCTGGAGACCAAGCGTTGGGATGATGGTCGTGCTGGAGAAGAAGTCCTCAGACCGCGGGCTGGTGATCTCCAGGGTGGCCGTGCTCGTCCCGTGGTCTGGTGTCACGCGGATGTGAAGAGGTCGTCCCAGATTGGGGGACATTGATGAGGAACCTCTGGTCTGAGTCGGCATGACGGCCTCCATCTTGCCCATCCAGGGTGTTGAGGATCTCCCTCCATGGTCTGCTGACGCCGGAGGGTATCGATCCAGAACCGCGGGCCTCTTCAGGCCGTGTTGTCTGAGGTTGTTCATGAGGTGGTTCTCCTCCTGAACGGATTTCCTGATGAAGCCGGCTGCGGTCTCATCCTCGGCCGACCCGTTTGACTCCGTCTGGACCGCCGTGGAGGTGACAGGGACGTCCACCATCCTCCTGCCGTTCACACCGGGCCTCAGGGCTCGGCTGTAGCGCCTGGAGGCCTCCAGCTCCCTGGCGAGGTTCTCCGCATCCACACTGAGGCGCCTCTTTTTCTCTTCTTCTTCCAGGAACCTTTGCTGGAGGACGGAGAAGTCCACCTGCAGCTGGGAGAGCTGGTCCTCTTTGTTCATGAGCTCGTGGATTTTCTCCTTGAGGGCGAGGACTTCGACCCGCAGCTCTCTGGTCTTGGCTTCCTCCACCTTGCAGCGGATCCTCAGCTGGGCCTCCAGACTCTTGGCCTCGCCTCGCTCCACTGCTTTGCTCCTGGCCACCTGAGCCTTCATCTCGTCCACCAGCGTGGACAGCGTGTTTGCTCGGTCCTGCTCGTGTCTGAACTTCTTCTCCAGCAGGTCGTACTCGTCCTCTGACCTCATCAGGTCTCCCTCCACCACCTGCAGCTGCTCCAGCCGGCCTCTCAGCCTCTCTATCTCGGTGGTGAGCTTCTGGACTCGGTCGTCTTCCTCTCGGTCTCTGTTGGCCATCTCCTCCAGTCTGTCTACTCTCATCTTCTTCAGCTTCTCGTTCAGCTCATCACACTCTTCCTCGCTGTTCCTCAGCGTCGATCGGAGCTCGTCCCTCTCCAGAGTCAGACCTTCCAGCTGGACTTCTGTCTCTGACTTGAACTTGAGGAACTTCTTGCTCTCCTCTATCAGCTTCTCGGTAACTTCCGTGACCTTCCCTTGCTCTGCCTTCAGCATCGTACTCAAGTCTTCGTGTTTCTGCTCCTCCTGCTTCAGCCGCTCCCCCACCATCTTCCTCTCGTCCGCCAGGATGACGGTGAAGGACTTCAGCTTCAGCAGTTCCTCTCTGAGCGCCGACTCGTTTGTCTCCAGCTTGGACTCGGACGACTCCAGCTCCTTCAGCCGAGTCCGAAGCCGCTCCAGGTCTGTGCCCAGGTCCTTCACCACCTTCCTCTCCTTCTCCAGGTTTTGGTGCAGCTGGACGCTCTCCGTCCGGGTGCTGCAGAACGCCGCCTCCAGCCTCTCCAGCTCCGCCATCCTCTTCTGGAGGCCGTCCACCTGCAGCCGCAGCTCCTGGTTGCGGTTCTGCTCGTCCTGCAGCCGGTTCCTCAGCTCCCTGCTCAGAGTCTCGGTCTTGGTGATCTCCTCGTCTTTGCCCTCCATCTCCAGGACTTTCTTCCTCAGGTTCTCCAGCTCAGCGGCGAGCGAGGAGTTCCCACGCTCTCCGCTGCTGATCTTCTCCCTCAGCTGCTGCAGGTCGTCCTCAGATTTCTGCAGCAGGGCGTTCCTCTCCTGCAGCTCCCCGGCCCTCTGCGCCAGCCCGTCCAGCTTCAGCCTCAGCTGCTGGTTCTGGGACTCCTGGTCGGCCATCTTGGCCAGCAGGTCTTGGTGCTCCTGTCTGAACCTCGCCTGTCGGGCCTCCAGCTCCGCCTCCAGGCGCAGCGCCTTCTGCCCGTCCTGCAGGGCGGCGCCGCTGGACGCAGCCAGCCGCCGCTCCTGGTCCCGCAGCTTCTGGCTGAGGTCCTGGATCTTCTGGTTCTGCTGGTGGATGTGTTCGACGTGCAGCTGCCGCTCGTCCGCCAGCAGCAGAGTGAAGGACTTGAGCTTCCCCAGCTCGTCCTGCAGGTCCTCCAGCCTCCTGCGGTGGTCCTGGTGCCGCCGGGCCTGCAGGGCCTTCTCCTGCTCCAGCAGCCGCTTCAGTCTGAAGGATGGAGTCAGTTAAAAGGAAATAAAATCACAAACAATGAAATTAAAATTTTATATTTCCATCCATCATCTGTTCACCCTTGACCGTAATGGGGTTCAAGCTACGATCCGGGGGAGAGGCGGGGTCACCTGGACAGGTCACCAGCCTGTCGCAGGACAACACAGAGAGACACACACACACACACACACACACACACGCACACACACCCACACACACACACACACACACACACACGCACACACACACACGCACACACAGACACACACGCACACACACCCACACACACACACACACAGACACACACAGACACACACACACACGCACACACACACACACACAGACACACACAGACACACACACAGACACACACACACACAGACACACACAGACACACACACAGACACACACACACACACACACGCACACACACACAGACACACACAGACACACACACAGACACACACCCACACACACACACACACACGCACACACCCACACACACACACACGCACACACACACACGCACACACACACACGCACACACACACACACACCCACCCCCACACACGCACACCTAGGGAGAATTTAGAGACCAATTAACATGACAGTCATGTTTCTGGACTTTGGGAGGAACCTGGACAGAACCGGACAGAACCACCATCCACAGGGAGAACATGCAAACTCCGTGCAGAAAGACCCCGGCCGGGAATCGAACCCAAGACCGTCTTGCTGCAAGGCAGCAGAGTTACCAGCTGCACTAGGGTAACCCCTAAAACTGAATATTTAAACACTAATTAAAATTTTCAGTTAATTTAAAAGAATTTAAATTGAACTGAACTAAACGCAGTGAAGCTTCAGATCCGGTTTGGAGCCGGATCTCCGCTCCGGTTCCGGTTCTTCTCTGCGGATCAGGAGTTCAAGTAGAAGCTCAAATACCAGCTGAGCTCAGCCGGCCCCAGGAATCTCCCTGCGCTCACCTCTCCCTGTCCTGCTCCAGCAGGTCGGTGAAGTCGTCGCTCTTGTTGATGAAGTCGGCGTGTTTCCGCTTCTCGCCGTCCAGCTCCATGACGGTGCGGCGGTGGCATTTCTCCGCCAGCAGCAGCTGCTCCAGCATCCGCCGGTACGTTTCCTTCTGCTTGTCCTCCAGACGGTCCAGCTGCAGGACGAGAGCGGAGCCCGTCAGCTCGGCCCGGCTCCGGCCCGGCTCCCACGTCGGAACCGGCAGCTCCAGAGAGCCTGGGGAACCTGCTGCAGCTCTGGACCGCACCGTTAATTTAATTATGTTTAATCAATAACCAATAGTCTTTATTTTTTTTAAAAACTACAAATAAATAAACAAAATAAAAGAATAACAAATAATTAAAAACTTAAAGGAACAAAATGAAATACAAAAAATAAACAAAATTAAAAAAGGAAAAACATACAAAATAATATGTTTAAATAAAATAAATGATTTAAACATAAATTTTAAAAAATCAACCATTAAAAATGATACCAACTGCCAAGTACAGTGGAGGCGGCATCATGCTGAGGGCTTGTTTAAAGTTTAGTTCAGAATGTTCAATATGAAGAAAAACATCTAAACCAATCAGAACCGGCCCGGGTCAAACTGACCAATCAGCCAGACCCGCTTTGACCTCCTGACCTCAGCCATCGGCCTCTGGTACACGTCGTCGGTGCGCTGGTTGCCATGGAGAAGCGCCGCGTCCCTCTGCAGCGCCTGCAGCGGCCTGCGGGGGGCAGCAGAGCCGTAGTGGGCCTCCAGGGTCTCCGGTCCGGTTCTGTCGGACCGCAGCAGCCTGATGATGTCATCCCGGGCCTGAGGACAGAAAACATCTCAGATCGGTTCTGAACCCGGAGGAAACAGAAACCACAACATCGAGAAGAACCGGACAGAACCAAGTTGATAATCAATCAATCAATAAACCAAGCACCCCCCAGCTGTGCTACCTGCAGCTCCCCCTCCATGGCCCCCAGCAGCTGCAGCAGGTCGGTTCTGGTCGGGTCCAGACATTTCGTCCTGCGGCTCTCTGGACATTTTGCCGTTTCGTCTCCTGACGGCGTCGTGGCCGTTCGGCCATCTTTCTCCTGTTTTTGTATTTTCTTCTTCCTCTTCATCACCTCTGGTGCTTCTTTCTCCCCCTCCTCCACCTGTTGCTGCTTGGCGAAGGCCTTGCCGTGCGCCGGAACGCGTCCGTCCTCCGGACCTGCGGTGCTGCAGCTCCTGGATCGCATTTCTCACCTGCAGGGAAGCAGGAAGGACCAGCAGCTTTATTCAGAGGACATTTAACCCACAGCAGATACTGACTGCTCATCACCGCTCCGCATAACCTGGGCGACTTTAACCCTGCCGGGGCGACGGATGCGACCGCCAGAGGCTGAGGACGGGAATAACGTCCCAGCAGCTGATTCTGGTAACTGGATCGTATCCGGCTGCTTTTAGCTGGAACGGCATCTGCAGCGTCTATTTTTACTCTGGAGCACCAACATAAAAATATCACAACAACAACAATATGAGGACGAACACCAGACCAGTTAGGCTCCCAGTTAGCACTGGGAACCAGAGCCAACTGCTGCTGGGAGACCAACACCATGAAATTCAACAAACTGCAGTTGATGCCAAATATGTGCTAACAGGATTTAGTAGTTTCTTAGCTTTAATTGTTTATAGTTAATGCAGAATCATAAAACGTAAACAGTTCAAACCAGTCCTCCCAGTCTGAACTGGTTCCAGTTTAATAACGATGAGTGTTGATGATTATTTCTGATAAATGATGTTTTAATGGAGTAAAACTCCTGAAGCTGCAGGCTGATTGACCCACAAAGTTCCTCTTCATTTCTCACTCTGTTCCTTTAAGGAACCGGGTCGGAGGAACCGGACCGTCTTGAACACCTCGTCTCCCAGCTGCAGCAGCTGCAGCTGCTGTTAGTCAGAGATGAGGAACCGAGACGTTTCACACGGATCCGCTCGCCGCTCCCTGGGGCCCGGTCCCACAGAACAGAACCGGTCCGTCTGGGTTCAGAGGAGTCATGGCCTTCAACATGAGGTCACTTCCCTCCAGGACCGAGGAAGAGGAGGAGGAGGAAGATGTTTGGACATCCAGAACCAGAGGAACCTGCTAACAGGAGCTCATTGCAGTGGAAGAACCTAGAAGGTCAAAGGTCAACGAAACCATGCCTGAGCTGATTCCCAGAGGATGAGGAGGGTCAGCCTGCTCTCCTCTTAAAGGGCCAGTGTCATGTAACTGTTTCCTCCAGTTCTGAGAAAAATATTACATATCAAACATCATTTAAGATGTTTCACTTCCTGATTTAACATCTTCATATAGAGTCTCTGTCTCTTTAAGAAGCTCCTGCTCTTCCTGAAGCTCCGCCTCCAGGAAGTCATCCAACATGGCTCCTCTTTAACCCTTTAACGTTTTTACCAGCAGCAGATCATATAATGAGCTCAGCAGCTATTTGCTAACTGCTGCTGGCTAGTCTGAAGGATCTGAGTCGGGGAGGAGCTGCGCCTCAAAGGCGGGGCTAGGTCCATCCAGGTGTTTAGTGCAGCTGAATGGTTGCCATGGAGACAAAAAGAATTTCTCAGATAAGTAAAAAATTGAGGCAAAATCAGAAAACATCCATTTCTGACGACGCCGGCCCTTTAAATGTGTCAGGAAGCTGATAAATGTCTGTGATTTAACTAGGACTTCAGCCAGCGCTGAGGAAGAATCCGGACTTCGTCTTCATCGCTGCCGCAGCGATCCGGCTGGACCCGCCGGGTCACAGACACTGAGCCTGCTGCCATGGCAACCAGCTGTTATGACCCAAACAGCGGTGCTGAATTAGAGCGGTGATCTCATGGTGTTTATCAGCGGGCCGGGTTCTGGACGGGTCCAGCGTAACCGTGGAAACCCTCTGGGACGAGGCTGGAGCTGGGAAACCAGAACTCTCTGGTCTGACCCGGTCCAGCTGGGTTCTGGTTGGTTCTGTTAGTTTTTCTTACAGAACTTCTCATCACTTCTGTGGTTCTGCTAAAAGAACAAACCAGAACCAGACCAGAACCAGACCAGAACCAGCACTGACTGGGAGAATCCCGTAAAGTTTAGCAAACTGGGGAAATTTAAACTGGGAGGACTGGTGCCTGAGGATCAGGACTGGGAACCAGTTTAAAACTAAAACTACAGCTGATCAATAATCAATACCTTCAGCTGCTCCAGAACCACCAGAACCACTCACCTGTTCGACCCAAACCCTGGGAACCTCCGGCCGCCGCTGTGTTCAGTCCGACCGGAACCTTCTGGACCTCAAGACGTCCAGCCGGAACCGCGGAGGCTGGTTGACGCCATGAGCAGAGACTAAATTTAACAGCTTCACTCAGAGCGACGGCGGCAAACACTGAACCAGCAGCCTTCCTCCTCCTCCTCTTCCTCTTCCTCTTGCTCCTCCTCCTCCTCCTCCTCTTCCTGCTCTTCCTCCTCCTCCTCCTCTTGCTCCTCCTCCTCCTCTTCCTCCTCCTCCTCCTCCTCTTCCTGCTCTTCCTCCTCCTCCTCCTCCTCCTGCTCTTCCTCCTCCTCCTCCTCTTGCTCCTCCTCCTCCTCTTCCTCCTCCTGCTCTTCCTCCTCTTCCTCCTCCTGCTCTTCCTCCTCTTCCTCATCTCTTTATTACAGAGACAAAAAGATCAAAATGAACACATAATATTATTAACTGAGTCACAAATAAATGACGTCATTTATGAGGAAACTATAAACATATCAATCAATCAATCAATCAATCAAATGTTATTTGTATAGCACATTTCAGCAGCAAGGCATTTCAAACTGCTTTACATCATAAACATAAAAACACAAAGTCATGTAACATAGCTAATTATGTAGCTACATAGCTAATTATGTAGCTACATAGCTAATTATGTAGCTACATAGCTAATTATGTAGCTATGTAGCTAACTAGTTAGCTACAGCTATATAGATGCTCATAAATAGCTACACATGCTAGACTGACAGCTACATAGAGGTCACTTTGTACCATCTATAAAAATAAATACCTTCAATAAATAATCAAGTGAAAGAAGAACATAGCTATCATAGCTACATTGATAGGTTGTATTTAATAGAGATTAATTCATCATTTAGAGACCAGAGAGTTTGTGGTTTTGGATTAAGCGGGAAAACCCG
>CAEGAD010064600.1:0-28776 GCA_903067055.1 Poeciliopsis paucimaculata
CTCCTCCAGGGGAACCCCAAGGCGTTCCCAGGCCAGCCGGGAGACATAGTCCCTCCAGCGTGTCCTGGGTCTTCCCCGGGGCCTCCTCCCAGTGGGACGTGCCCTAAACATCTCACCAGGGAGGCATCCAGGAGGCATCCTGACCAGATGCCCGAGCCACCTCAACTGGCTCCTCTCGACGTGGAGGAGCAGCGGCTCTACTCAGAGTCCTTCCCGAATGACTCTCTAAGAGAGAGCCCATCCACCCCATGGAGAAAACCCATTTCGGCTGCTTATATCTGAGATCTCGTTCTTTCGGTCATGACCCAAAGCTCCTGACCGTAGATGAGGGTAGGAAACCTTTACTCCAGTAGTGAAAACACAGAAAGTGGAGCATTTCTAAGGCTTTTTGGCTTTAATGCCACCTTCTCTAAGCAACAGGCTGATCGAACATCAACTAAACCGTTCTGAAAAATAATTTCTGAAATCTTTAGGGAAACCAAAACTTGGGGCTGAAATTTCATCTTGTTTTTCTGAACCCATCATTGCACATTGTCTTGTAAGCTTATTGTCAAACCATAAGATCTTGTAAGTTGATCTTATGGTTTGATCTTATGGCGTCTCATAAGTTAGCGCTTCATCTTTTTTTATAGTTTACGGGATGTATATCATTACTGTAGACAGGATGTTAACTAATTAAGTCATAAAGTACATAAGAATATCTAACATGATCAAGATTAGGATCAACTACAGCTGAAAGCTTTGCCATAAAATCAAAGGTTATCAACAATCTAATGGAAAGTAAGCAACAAAAGATGGCTATCAGATACAAAGAGGCTGAAAAATTATTCATAAACTGTGAAGCTTTCTACATTTGAACACGCCAAAAAACAACATGTCTGTGAAGTACAAGGGGGAAAATACGTAATGCATCTAAAACAGGATGTCAAACTCACTTTCGTTTTGGGCCAAATAAAAACTCTGAATGTTCTTAAAGGGCCAGTTGCACCAGAATACATTGATAAAACCCATTAAACTGTTAATATATCAATAAATAGCTGTTCCTCCAGGATTTTGTAATTCTTTTAGTGATTTTTGCAATCAAAATTGCACATTTTGTTGTGTCAATTAAAAAAATGTTATGACATTTGTGCTATTGTATGATGTTAAATGTGACTTTTTATTACTTGCAGTTTCAATTATGAACTACAGCTTGACATCAAGTAAGGCTGTGGCAGCAGATACTTAAAATAATTTTTTTTTTAACAATTTTGAGAAAATTTGCTGTAAAATCAGAAAAAATATGAAGACTTGATGATTTCGTGGGAATGTTGCAGATTTGTGAAAAACTGGAAGGATTAATTCATGTAATCTGGAGCCTACAGGGCCTTATAAAAAACTACGGCGGGCCAGATTTGGCCCCCAGGCCTTGAGTTTGACACATGTGATCGAAAACATAAAAAGGAGAGAACCCATAAGGCCAGGACTAAATAACTCCAAAGTATGTATTAAAACTTGAAAATGTCTTCATCCAATCTGAGTGATCTGAACTATTTTGAAAAGAAGGTCAAAATTTATATCCCAAATTGTAGCTTTGATAGGTGGATCTACAAAATATCAAAGCGAGCTACACTTTTCAAAAACATTAAAACCACAAATCATTTTTCTTTTGCATTACTTTGTAATTTTCAAGCATCTTCTGATGAATTTCCAACACTTTGTCATAACACAGAATGTTTAAAGTGCACCATGAATATACCTGCTGCTGATAGTGTATCACAATATTTCTGTCCATCAGCGGATCACTGATGTTTTGCTCCATCTGTGTCGTGGAAAATATTGGGCTTCAGCCAATAATCTTGTTTGTGTCACCTGTCGAGATCACCTGTTTCTCTACTTCTGTTTCCATCTTTATTCGATGGAAAGAGAAGTGGACATGCAAATGTGACATTTGAGTAAATTTTTTCCTATTGTCATGCTGCTGTTCCTCTTTATTTATCTCCAGATGAAGGTCATACTGAGAAGAAAAAACAAGTTGCATAAGGAAGTGTGAAAATATAAAATGGATTCAGATTAATGTGTGTTAAAAAATAAAATTATTATTGCAACTTATTCACAGTTTGGTCAAATTCCACTTGTGACCCGGCTCAGTCAGATTACAGCAGGATCGTGTGTATTATTTGTCTGCATTGTGTGTGTGTCTGCATGTTTTCTGTAGATAAAGTTGTAAAAGTTTGTGATACTAACATGGACCCGAGGTATCTCCTGACCGTCAGCACAGTTTTATCTGAACCTAATTTACTCTGTGATGAAAGACAAAAAATAAATCATACATCCGTTTTCTACACCTGGTCAAGTCAGAAAGGAAAAAGATGTTTTAATTGTGAAGATAAATACAAAATATTATTCCTCACTGCTGCTTTTAAATATTTTATTACGCTTTTTAAAACATGGCATTCATGATCCAGCAGCTTAGACGCTCCAGTGAAACTGTTAGTCACGTTTTTTCTGTGCGAGGAAGTGCAGACACGAGGCTTGAAACTCAGAATCTGCTTGCTGCAGGTGCTACCACCTGCGTCATCTAATAAAGATAACCTTTTGGTTTTTTCTACTTCTCCTCTGCTACTTCTCCTGTGCTGATCTAATTTCTAATGTGGATCATTTCACTTAAACACAAAAACCCTCTACAAAGTGATCAACCTAATGGGAAAAAGGAAGTCAGGTGATTTTTAATTGTTTTATTTTTTAAAAGGAGAACCTATAGCTAAAAGGAAACAAAACTTTTGTGAAAAAAGGTCAGGAATATCTGCAGTGACTAGAAATGATTCACCGTTTTATTCCCTTTGCTCATGTTTCAAAAGTTTCAACAAACCTTGAAGTTGTTCTCACTCTCTGCTTCAGTTATCTTTATTTGTAAAATCTTATGATTGTAAAATATTTTTTATCATTTAACATTTTAAACTAAGTACCACCACCTTGTAAAAGTATTCAAACTCATCTATTGTGATCTTATGTGACTTATTAAACACAAAGTGGAGTATAATTGCTTAGGGGAAGAAAAATGGTACATAGAAATCTGAAACGTGTGGAGTGCATTCGTTTTTCTTGATGAAAGTCTGGTGTGTAACCATCTTTCACTGAAATTTCAGCCACAACTTTTCAATGATCAGTTCTGGAAAAATGGAGAGATCAGTTAAAATGATCAGTTTCTCTGAATTTACTTTTTATAGGTTTATGTTTCAGTAAAATGAACCTTGTTGTTTTATTCTGTCTGTGAAATTCGAAGCAAAAATGCAGTGTTTATTTGCAGAAAATGAGAAATGTTCAAAATAAGAAAGATTCAGTGCTTTCAGGCCTCAAACAATGCAAAGAAAACAAGTTCATTTTCATTTAGAAACAACAATAGTAACATTTTAATTAAGGAAGAGTTCAGAAATCAATATTTGGAGGAATAACCAGGAGATTTTCTATGGGGTTCAGAGCAGTGGGCTCTTCATTTTTGCTGTATGTATTTACCAACTTTAAGCAGCTAGAGTTTCCTTCTGCTGTCTTTCAAAAAAACAAAAAAATCAAGCTCAGATTGGAAAGATTTTCTGTGAACATCAGTTTTCAAACTGTAAGTCTGGAAACACACAGATATACTTTGATTTGAACCATTACATTGTAATTATTGTCCTTTTAATTTGTGATCTCCATGTTCTTTCTGGGTTAATTTAGTTTCTTCTCTCCGACTCTGACAAGCATCCACCCAGCATGGCGACGGTGCGTTCAGGTTGCTGAGTACTTTTAGATTGTGGCCTCACTGTGTTTTGCATGTTGACCATACAGAAACATCTGATGTCGTTCTTTCACAAGAACTTTCTTCCTAATACTCCGTCATAAAAGCCAGATTCTTGGAGAGCACGACTGACAGCTGTCACGCTAAAATATGTTCAAACCAGAGCTGTGGATCTCTTCACTTCGTCCAGAGTCACATTGAACAAGAATGTGTTTTGAATTTATACTAATCAGTTTAGTTTTGGTCTCAGCTGTCCATTTGTCATGTATTGTTGGCAACAAACTTTAAACAATACTGTACCCACCTCAGCTGTAGTTATCTGCAGCATTGTCATGAGTCTCTTGACAGCTTTCGTGATTAATCCTCGTTTCTGACTGGCTAATTGGTCTGAAGCCTTCAACTTAACTTTCTAATGTTTTTCACACTGCTATAAAGATAAATCAAAACCGCAGACCTCAACTGTATTTTGTAGCACAATTTAATAATATCTGTAAACTTTTAAACTGTGTTTTCCTGTCAGAAAACTTCATTTTGAAGGCATTAGGATACATTTTAGCTGCCGTTCATCGCCTACTTGTTTTATTTTGCTCGTCAGAGAAGAGCAAAATAAAATGTTGGAAACTGGTCTGCTGCTCGCTAAACAAAGAAATCCAGCTCAACCTCCATCCTGAGCTGTTTTCAAAATCCACAAGATGAGTTTCCTGTAGGCTTCATGCTCTCTAAAAATGGTCACCCACTTTCGTTTAAGCAAAAAAGACTTTTATTGAAATGTTCAATAAGGTTATAAAATGTTAATTTATTTCTTTATACAGGTTCAACAGCAATAACTGAGCCAACATTTGCAAGTTTGTCAATTTTATATAAAACATTAAGGAAACATAAAGATACAAGAAAAAAAGTCCACCGAATATTTGTTTGACCTGTGTACATAAGACTAAATTCAAAGTTGCAGTGAATGCTCAATAAATCTTAAGAAACAAACAAACAAAAAAAAATAGAAAATAGATTTTTTTTAAACACGGTGAAACTAAAAACATGATAAAATGAATATCAGTGATCCATCTTTGGTTTCAGTCTCGGCTGAAACCCTCTTAAGCAAATATTACATGCAAAAAGCACACAGACGCACAAGGAACAATCACGCAAACAAATACATGTAAAACGAGAGCCGGCTCTTCCTTGTCATTGTCAGGGACATGACACACAATGTTTAAACAGCAAGTTTCAGTGAAACACGACACCGCGCCGCCGGTGAACTCCTACACAAGCAGGGAGCAGGTGTGAACGTCTGTGTTACAGCATCAGAGAAAGTAGCTAATATTTTTTACCTAGAAAGATATTTAGCAGGAAAACAGGCTCCTATTCTAATCAATTGTAATAAACCAAGAGGATGTAAATGAACATTTTGCCCAAAAGCACGGGAGAAAGATCAACATTTGTACAAAATCTTCATGTCGGAGTCTTTAGAGGGGCTCACCCTGTGATTTTTAGACAGCTAAACACATCCACACGACACAGAACTACTAACAGTTTCCCAGACAAGTCAGTTCAGACGTAGTCTTTTTTGTCGTAGCCTCCAGCACTAATGCTGCGTGGGGCGGAGTACGCCATCCGAGGTGCCTTGTACTTGTCTTTGGGCGGACAGCGGCTGCACAGCATGGCTCCTCCAATCAGGCACAGGGCGGCTGAACCCCAACCAATGTAGAGCGAAGCCCCAATCTCTCTTTTCTGAGCGCTGATCAACAAGGGGTCGTAGAATTCCCGGATGATTACGTGGGCAGACCAAGACACCGGGACCAGCACCAAAATGCCAGCGAGAACGAAGAAAATCCCAGAGATGATCATCACTTTGGCCTTGCCCACCTCGTCTTCGATGCAGTTGGTGCACTTGGCTCCGACGATGGAGATCAAGACCCCCAGCACTCCGAGAATAACGGCGATGATCGTCAACGCCCTGGAGGCTTGGAGGTCCTGAGACAAGGCTAGCATGGAGTCGTACATCTTGCACTGCATCTGACCTGTGCTCTGGGTGACGCAGTTCATCCACAAGCCCTCCCAGATGACCTGAGAAGTGATGATGTTGGCGCCGATGAAGGCTGTCACCCTCCACATTGGGAGAGCACATGTCACCATCGCAAGAATGAGCCCAAGGAATCCAAGGGCAATGCCCACGATCTCCAAACCCATCGACATCTTTGCAGAATCTTCACAGAGTTTTTCAGGGAACAAAGACTCTTTGTTGTTCAGCTGAAGCGAAGCACCTGTGATGTAGCTGACGGATACTGCCACAGAAACCAGATCCTTTATACCTCATGGGAGTAAAGAGGAGTGGCAATGATGTCAACATGAGGCTGTCTTCACATACAGAAAAGAACAACCTCCACCTGGTAATGGTGAGCAAAGTAGAGGAGAGAAAGGATGGAGGCAGGGTGTGACTTACTGATGCGGTTATGGGATGGGCGCTGGTGAAATGACTTCCAAGAACAATCCACTCTTTATTACCTTTATTCTCCAAGGAACTGCGTACATATTCTTATGGATGATTAAACCGAAATCTGTACAGAGGGAAAAATAAGTTGGTCAAAAAGGAGCATTTAGTTTGTTTTACATTCAACCGAAAGAAAGGCTACGCTATGTAAAACAAAAAGCATACTGTTTAATAAAAAATTTCAAGTGAACATAACTTAAATTCTCATTAACTTGTTCATCTTAAACATCTTATCACTACTTTCTATATTTTCTGTCAAAGTTTGAGTAAAGAAACAAGTAGAAAGCAGAAAATGTTTCAATTAAGGAGTTTTCATTAAGTTTGTACAACATACTAAGATTTATTACTAAAATGACACAAGTTAATGTCACTCAGTTAATTTAATGAAAGTTAAACTTAAAGAAACTAACATATTTAAGTTTGGATTTTCTTGAGGCAACGAGTTCGCAGTTTATTTTAAAAGTAAACTCCACTCATGTTTTACAGTGCATATCCTTTGTGACAAATAAAGAGAGAAAAATATTTCTCTCATGATGGTGCAAACACAGTTTCTTCTACTGGTAGCATCAACAGATCCCAAAGCTCTGCCGTAAACTGGAATAACTGCACCAAGAACAAATAAGAGCCAAAGGAAAACAGTTCCTTAAAGACACCTTTAGCATACAGGGAATATAATCTTCTTCTTAGTATTGCTTAAACTCTAACCAAACATCTGACAAAGGAAAAAAAAAACTGTGCAAACATGACATCTGAGCAGATCTTAAAAACGTGAATATGTGTGATTAAACGTATGGAGAAACTGGAGCACTTCACACATTAAATGGCATTATTGTCAGAAATATTCTGACAATTTCCTAACTGGCTAACTAGTGTCAGCCAGTTAGGAAAAAACCTACCAAATTAGTTACTTAAAATACACTAAACAGTCTCCAGACCTGCTCTCTAAGAGCAGAGCCAAAGTAAGATCCCAAAGACAAACAGATAGACTGTTTGTAGTTTCATCATGAATATGTTTATGTGAAAATATAGTTAAAATGACAGTGCATAAGCCTGTTGGCTAATGTTAGCGCCAGTGTTGAATAATAAATAAAACTGGTTTTACACCAGTTTATCAACTAATAGAGAGTAAAACACATGCTAGTGCTATTATGTACTTTTATCATAAACATGTAGCGCTTTTTAGGATATTAAAAGTGCTTAAAACTTCCTTGTACATCAATAATTGGTAATTTTCGAACAGAGTAAGTTTGACATTTGTTTCAATGTTCCGTTTCCAACTAGTTTGAATAGTTTAAGCTGGCAGATGTTTGTTCTGTGTTGTTGAGAACCAGAAAACTGTTGAGGTGAGCCCGAAGTCAAATCATTTGACTATTCAAATCCAAAAATAGTTGGTATCTGTAGTTCGGTCACAAAGAACATCATCTTGTTGATTTCACACACGCTTTGGGCGTTATCAGCCCAAAAAATGGCCGTTATTAGCAGCTGTCAGCCCCACAGAGAGGCGTCAGGCTGAGCCTTCTAGTAGGTTAATATATGCTTATCTGCTATTCGTATCGCTGGTGATACACTGCGATCAAGCTAGCTGTCTCTTCGGAAATGACGTAAAGGCAGCCCGCTATCAATTTTGACTTGCGCAGCGGCGCAAGGCAACATGGCGCCCTCTTTTACAAGCTCCTTTCAAAAATAAAAGCAGTTAACTTGACACAATTTTACTCTCTGAATTGAAAAAAGCAAAGTAAATCAAATAATGTAAACTTAATACTACTAGAAGTTTGCATTTCTTTTTAAAGGATTGTTTCAGCTCTAGTATTTGATAGTGAAGTGATAGGAAAGCAGGTTGTTGCATAGATTGGTCTCCACTTTGGTTAAAACTTTTTATTTCCCTATATGTATGCAGTCAACTTTGCAAAGTAGCAAACAAACAAACTAAAAACATTTCAATTACATACTTTCCTATTTGATCCATGCTTAAACCAATGAATTCAGTTTAATGCTTAAATTGGTTGAAAAAGTTTCCCATCTATCTTCGTCAAGTCATTGATGTGCAGCGTTCACTCCTTCTGGACAAGTATGGAGCGGACAGTGGAACGTTGCTTGCATTGTGTCATTAACTTTGCCTCAATCGGTCATTCTCAGCAGATCAAATTTTTAAGACAACAAAAACAGGGCGAAAACTCAAGATCAAAAGCTGAAATACCTGCAAATAATCCAAAATTTGAGAGCAGTAGGAGAATGTTTCAGAGTGAAGGGCCGTTGCTACCCATTTGGGTTCCCCATGCTTTGTGGTCATTTAGATCATTTAGATTACACTGCTGTTTAAACCAGATCATTTTAAAATCAGGGCAGATGTAAGATGGATTATTTCTCATGTCTTTGTTGCGTTTATATTTTTTATGTTTTTTATTTACATGTTAACTTCCAACGTTTTTTTTTGTTTTGTCAACAGTAAAAATAATTTTTGTTCAGTCAACGGGGGAGACTAGGAAAGAGTCCAGTTTTTCTGTTTCAGTATACAAATACAGCAGCCTAACTAACTATGAGCTTCAGCAAAAGGGAAGCTTTAAACCTTTAATAACTCCCTAAAACTTCAACTTGTTGAGAACTAAAAGATTTTCCTCCAGTTCTTCTGTCAAGCCTCCAGGAATCACTATTAAATCTCCAGACTGAAAACAAAGTTCTCTATTTGGGATTAGGAAACAATCAAATCTCTGATAATTGTTACTAGATCATAAATGTGATCATGTGAAAAGCATGTGAACTTTATGTGTTTTTCCCCATACAATGCATAAAACCCCCATTAAAAACAAAGCAAAAAGTCTTACCAAGTATTTTTTGTCTAGTTTTTGGTGCACATATGACACATATAGTAGATTATTTTATGTATAATTGGAGAAATGTCTTGTCATATGTGAAATAATCTGCCAGTGAAACTAATACTTAAAATATTAAATCATTATTTGCTTAAAATAAGCTCCTACATCTTGCTGAAAGTTGCATGTAAGTTAATAAACTTGAAGTAAAATAAAACTAAGATATTTGCACTAGAAATTAGACCAAAAATACTTAAGATTTTTTTTTTTCCATCTAAGGAAAAGCAAAAACGAAAATAAAATTGTAAATCAGAAAGTTGTCTTTATGCGTCATGGTCATGTTGATTTCTGTACGTTTTACAGATAAATATTTAAATCTGTAGTTTATGCTCTCATTTGTCTTTTTGCTTTGACAAAACGAGCTTTTAAATTATGTCAAAAATTTAACATAAAAAAAGCACCAGTGATGTTTCACTGTAAAAAAAACTTCATTGCTTTATTTAAAATCATCAAGTAGATCTAAATACAAAGTAGTTTCACTTGTATTGACATTTTTCAAAAAGTCTTTATATAGAAAAATAAGGTAAAATGTGACAATGTTGAACAAAAATTATGTTAAACAAATGTCAAGTACATTAGCTTCAACAATTAAAAGTCACGACACATGGAAAGTAAAACAGAACTGTAATGGAGATAAAAAATGTGAAATAAAGCACATTTAAAGCAAACCAAACAGATTTTCACAAGACTTCCCTCACAGTCCACGCCGCCATTTTGACCTTCTTTCTTTTCGCTCGGCTGTGACGCAGCTCCTGTTTCTGGTTTGCAAGTCCATCAAGAAAAATCCAAACATGAGCATTTGTTCCAGTTACAGTGTAATTACATATGCGCAGCACATTTCCAGTGCAATGAAACACCTTAAGAACAGATACATTGATATAAAATAATTTCTTTTGGAGAAGTTGATATGCAAACAACTATCTTTCTAGAGTATAAAAAACATGTTTTGGTTCCAATTTAAAACAAGATGAGACCTGTGTTTTTTGTTTTTTTTCACTTTTCTTGTGATGTTAAACATAAATTTCCAGAAAATGCATAAATAATGGTTGGGATTTTGTCTCAACTCTTTCTTGACTTCTTGGCTCTGTTTAGACATAGTCTCTTCTGGTGTAGGAGCTTTGGGCCGTTGATCTTGGAGCGCCGGAGTACGCCACACGGCTGTGAGGCGCTACGGTGTACCTCAGTGGCTTCTCCTCCTGTGGGGGGCAACTGCAGCAGAGGAGGGCGCCGCCGATCAGGAGCAGGGCTGCGGCCGCCCATCCCAGGTACAACGCTGCTCCGATCTCCATCTTCTGCCCAGCCGGGATGACTGGATTGTAGAACTCCATGATGATGGTGTGTGCAGACCAGGAAACGGGCACAATCTGCGCCAGGGCCGACGCGATGAACGCCGCGCCTGAGGACACCATCACCCTGGCTTTGACGGCCTCCTCCTCGATGCAGTTGGTGCACTTGGCTCCCACCATGGAAATGAGGAGCGCCACGACACCCAGGATGATGGTGATGATGGTGAGGGCCCTGGCGGCTTGCAGGTCTTGAGGGAGCGCCAGCATAGAGTCGTAGACCTTGCACTGCATCTGGCCGGTGCTCTGAAACACACAACTCATCCACAGACCCTCCCAGTACACCTGAGCGGTGACGATGTTGGCGCCGATGAAGGCAGTGACCCTCCACATGGGCAGAGCGCAGCTGACGATGCTCAGCAGCCAGCCCACCACAGACAGGCCGATGCCAGCCAGCTCAAGTCCAAATGACCCCATTCTTTGCCTTTTTACACGTCCTTTTCAACTCCTGAGGTCAGATTTCTCCTCTTTCCAATCTTCCTCTGAGACTTCTTTTAAAGTTCCACTTTAATTCGTCTTAGCGGCTTTTGCTTTCTCTCAAAATTTGTCTCCAACAGCTCAACCAAGAAAAGCTTGACGACAGTCTGCCGGTTCAGACGAGGAACTGCTGTTTGCTGGGTTATAAACCTATTTTAATAAGCTGACCTGTGCCTCCTACAGCAGATGACTTCACTGGTCAAACCAAGCCAATCAGGGGCCTTCTGGGCCTAATTGGTCTCCTTTATCACCTGGGAGTGTTGGTGCTGTTTTTCAGTACGTTCTTAGATTAACCTCTCAATGGTTTAACCTTTTGCCCGTGGTAGCGCTGGGCGTGTCTGTTTTATTGCTGCCTGTAGGTAATAAATGACCAGAGTGAAGCTTTTTATGTGCCTGACGGGAGACATTTAGCAACCGTTTTGGATGCACAAACAATCTTTATAAATTATGTGAATGTTTGATGACGTGTTGGTATCAGTTTGAAAATTGGGACAGGAGGGTAAATATTAAATCACATTTTATCTTCCTCTGTTGTCTTTCAGTTTTTATTTTGAGTTTGTTGATTCTGTATCACATCTTTATTGCCTTGTCAGATGTTACAATATTATCTGGTTAAACCTGCACCTGTAGTTAATGGCAAACTACCAGCATCTAAAAATATTTTTTTATGGTTTAACTCTGGTTTCTGTGTGCAACATATATGCTCTTTAACTGTAAAAGGAGAATAAACAGAAACGATCTTTGATAAGACGGTTTTAAGTTGTGGGCTACATGACCTGGATTGCTGTTTCACACCCAAACTTTACCATTTAGACCCAAACTTAAACATTGCATTTTAGTTATATTTTAAATACTCTGACAAATTATTATAATTTCAGGCTTCAATTTAATCCTAATTTGGACCAATCAGTTTTATAAAACATGACAGATGCAAAGCTATGACACCAAAATAAGAATGAGCAACCATTTGCAAGTAGAAACATTAATTTGAACCATAAATTGCCCTAATCTACCTTCTCATGGTAGATTAGGGATTTGTACCTCTTATTTGACCCCTAAATATAAAAAGATACAAAAACAAATATTGACAAAGAAGTAAAGTAAGTGTACTGAATTATCTCTGGTATTAAAAACACAAAAATATAAAGAAACAAAAGTTTACATCTTTAATATGAAGTCAGAAACTGATAAACCTCTGAGGCACAGAAAAATATTAAGGTATAAACTACGAACCATGTGGTTTTTAAGCTCTATTGAACATCAAGTTGTTCAAAAAGCAAAATCTTACCAAGCATTTTTCTTAGTATTCTTGAAATAAGACAAGACTGAATAAATCGCCTTCAAGCAAGATGTAGGGGATTAATTTAAGTAAATAATTCCTTAATATTGATGAAAAAGTACCAGTTCCACTGGCAGATTAACTCAAGACAAATGTTTTAATAAGCTGCCAATGTTCTTTATTTTAAAGGAGAAATAAAGTGTCTTGCCTGAAAGAACATTTCAAACTTAAGAACTATATTGGATTAATTATTTTTGGTCATATTTTTGGGACATGATGCAAGAAGAAAATTTAGGCCAGAATATGATTCAAAAGCAAAATATAAGAAATCCAAACTCATATGTAGACCTAAACAATAAAAAAGTATGAAATTCTCAAGCATATTTCCAACAGTTTATCAGGTACCTGTTCTATATTTTATATTAAGTTTAGGTGGATACCAATGCTGCTAAACTGCTTCACTGAATAAAAGCTGTTTCTCTCTTTTTTAAAAATAAGATATGTAATAATACTTGTTACAGTATTTTATGTAAATATGACAAAACCAATAACATTTTTAATACCTGGTGTGATTTGATTTAAATTTATTATACTGATTTTGCTTTATTTAAACATATCTGCAGATTCATAAATGTCTGTGTTGTTTGAATTTCCACATTCCTGGAAAACACAGGTCAAACAGTAGGAGTGGCAGATATTGTCCATTAAGGTTTACTTATCAGCTAATAATATTACAACACTTGAACTCATACACTTTCTCCTGCATGGCTCACATTTCCTTATTAATAAAAACATTTGAATTACCTGTGAGCTTACAGCCTAGTCCCATTGTAAAAACATGATACTTGGTGAACATTATAAAACCGATTTATTTCAGTGTCATCAGCCAATTTGTGACAAGTTTTGGTGTCTTGTTGAACAACATGAAATAATGCAATAATGCAAACCCAACAAACTTACATTGCTGTAAAACAATATATTTATTCAGAAGAAGGCACCATTTTCTGTTTGTTTTTTGGTCTGATATTAAATCATAAAGTAATTTGAGTTAAATGCACAAAATACATAAAATATGCATTAAAACCAACTTTAAAACAGGATTAAAACAACCTAAATCTGCCAGTAGAATAAATATTAACAAACTCCTTCTGTATTTAGGCATTTGGCTGCCAGTCAGTCAGTCAAACAACTGTAACACATTGAATAGGCTGTCAATAAAATGAAAGTAGGTCATTGAAAATAATATTGCACAATCAATTGGTTTCCAACTGCCTTATGTTCAAGCATGCATTAAAATCTAATTTAAATCACTGGACAACATTTGACTCTTTTCATCGGTCATTCTCTCCTAAAGCTGCGTTTTTATCTTGTGTAGGTTAGTTTACGTTGCAGCTCTGTTGATGTAATGTTAGTGTGATAATATGCCCACATGTACAAGATAAAGACGTGTCAGGTTGTAATAATGCCAAGTGTAAGGTTGCTGATAATTTGGACTAAAGTCCAATGACAAACAATCATGTTGAAAGTAAGTGAGAAAACTGCATGTTAGATGATAAACTAATCTTATATCTAAAGAGGTTTACCTTCAACCATTTCCACATGAATTACGACATGATTCTTTGATTGACCCAGTTTCTTTTGCTCACAATTTCTTAGATTTTCCCAATCTAATTGTTGGATTTTCCCAAAGTGGTGTCATATTGTGATACACAGTCATATTCCATATATTACAATATTGTTGAATTTAAAACTTTGCTATCAATGCTGTACTTTTTGGGGTGATGTGTTGATTGCAAACATAATATTTCACATATAAAAAGAACAAAATGACAGTGAAGTAAATGGCTAAACACAAAGGAAAAGTTGTACCCTGTATGGCCTTTAAAATTAAAGGATTTTCTGCAGATAAAGTAACACTGATTGTTACACAGTAAGAGAACTCTTCTCATTTCTTTACTTAGCAGTGACATAATTTATTCTGGCATTTTTAACGTATCAAGAATGAACTGCATGCTTGTAATGTTTATAGCTTCGCAGCCACAGATGTTTGTCAGTCCACTTCGTGTTACTTATTAAACCCAGCAGAACACTTTTGTTTTGCGAGGGGAAAGAACATGAAGCACTGCAGACGCGCAACCATGTGATCCTCATTACATATATATGAAAAAAGAGAACAGCTAAACAATTTAGACTGTGGATGACTGAGCTTTATACTTTTAATATCGGAGCAAGACGTAGAGAAACTCCTGTTAGTTATACTTTACAAATCTAACCCAGAACAACTGGAACCAACATTTAGTTTTATTCCTCTTTTATGCAGGACAAACGTAAGATCCAGAGAAAACCCTATTAGTTTGTAAATTATGGACTATTTACTCTTATTGACCACGGGGAACCAATATTTAGTTTTGTTTGACCTTTTCCTTTTTGTCTTTTGTTGTTTGCATTTCCTTCTAATTCATGTCAAGCATTTAAACTGCCTTGTTGCTGAAAATGTGCTATATAAATAAAATCACCTTACAGGTTGAAAAATACTGATGTGTTTCTGTAAACTAAAGTCATAAAGTTCCTTTGTTCATGAAAACCCTTCATTTCATCCATATTTTACACCGAATTTGCAGTCGAGTTTCACTGGGTGGCTTATCTTTATAGCAGCACAGGGGTGAGTTTCGGTCAGCACAAGGTTTATCCATGTTCTTGTTTTCTTATTTGTTTTGAAAGATTTTTAGATGGTTAGATACTCCCAAACTCCCAGAACAGTAACACAAAGACAAGTGTGTGAGACATGTCCAAGTGCAAACTGCATGAATGAACAGCTTATCTATCTGGGACACTGCCAAGGAAAATTCAGATAGCGATTAAACATGCAACTTCTGGTAATGCAGTTATCACACTGAGCTGAAAACATCCTCAAAGGTGACATATCGGTGGGCGGACTGGAGGAACAGGAAGGATATGTTGATCAGAAAATGTGGAAATCGACTAAAGAACAGAAGTTATTGACAAACATTTAAAGACAAAGTCAGAGGTGTTGTACTTTAATGCTTAAAGAAACGTTTCTTCCATTGTAGCATGATTTTAATCACACATTTTTGATAATTATTGATTCAATTAGTAATATATTTAATTAAATTTAGATAAGGGGTAGGATTAAATAAGTGTTTACTTATTCCTACTCCTTTCCAACCAGAAAACTAGCGGTAAACAAATTACTTTGTGTTGGCTATATAAGCACATGTTCTCTGGTTCACATGTTCACATGTTCTCTCTGTCCTACTGATTGTTTGCTTGTTTTTAGAAACCAGTTTGAAATAAATAAATAAAATAAAATCTGGACATTTTTCACCACCATCCCCATTAATTAGTAACTGTAAAAGTCAATTAATACAACATTAGGAATCAAGAGTCCAAAATCAAATTACAAAAAATAATAAAAAAAGTTATCCAGCCTGGTTCTGTCCACCAGTCCTGGTTCTCTCCACTAGTCCTGGTTCTGTCCACCAGTCCTGGTTCTGTCCACTAGTCCTGGTTCTGTCCACCAGTCCTGGTTCTCTCCACTAGTCCTGGTTCTGTCCACTAGTCCTGGTTCTGTCAACTAGTCCTGGTTCTCTCCACCAGTCCTGGTTCTCTCCACCAGTCCTGGTTCTCTCCACCAGTCCTGGTTCTGTCCACCAGTCCTGGTTCTGTCCACCAGTCCTGGTTCTCTCCACCAGTCCTGGTTCTGTCCATCTCATTTCAAGGACGTCCTCTCAATCTGTTCGTCTGTTGGAATAAAAATGAGTAAAAACTGGAAAATCCTAGAAGTTTATCACTGAATGTTGAGATTTAAAATGAGGATTCCTTTGATATAAGAGAAAAAGGAACAAAGTTAAACATGAGGGACAATGTAAAAGTAGCAGAACTTCAATATATTTTTACTCAAGTAAAAGTAAGAAACAGCCATCCAAGAAATTACTGAAGTACAATTAAAAAAAAGTGTTTGGGAAAAAGTACTGAGAAACTGATCAAATCATCAATCATTTAATGTTTAAAAAGTATATAATCACACAGGCCAAAATAGAAAGTTAAGAGGAAAGTTGAAATTTTAAGGGTGAAAATGACAATAGCTCATATAAGTAACAAAAAAATAACAAATCAGGCAAGAAAAAAAACAATTGATTTTTCCAAATCAATTAATTTCATTATAAAACTCATGAAATTTTAACAAAAACTGCAGTGTGTCTTTGTCTGGTGAATTTGTGGATAGAGAATCCAGAAATGTTTTAAGTAAGAGTAGCAATACTTTGTAATAAAATGAGTCAAGTAAAAGTATAAAGTTCATTCTTTTAAAAATTACTCAAGTAAATATAACTAATTACTGCCCAGTTATGGAAATGTGAATAAAGTAGAAGATGGCGCCTCCTTCTGGTCACAGTGGAGAAAAGCACAAGGACAAGCCAAACAAGAGTTCAGCGGCAAAAAGATCAGATATCTCATCCATCATGGCACAAACAGCTCTTTGGTGTTTCTCATCATTCAAAGCAATTTAATCTGCAGTTCAAGCTGTTTTCCAGTGAAACTGTGAACAAAACATTCCTGTAGGTTCATACATCCGTCACACAATCAGCCTTCAGTTTAAACGACAAAACACACACAGAGTCTGTTTCAACTTTGACCTCCCCCTTAGATCAAACAGGCTTTTTTTTTCAGTTCTAGAAGATATTAAAAATAGTCTTTTATGTGATTAAATCCCATTCTGTAGGGTCAGAGTTTATTTCTTCAGTAATCATGCCTGAAGACGACACTAAAACATGTTTTAGTGACACAAAGACAGTTTTTGACATGTAATGTCATAGTTACTTTGATGTATACACAGACTTAAAAACAAAGTCTCTCATGAACTTTATATTTTCCCTTTCAGTTGGTTAGGTATCAGGTCTCGACTAAAAACACACCTGTTTAGAATTGCATTTGAAACGTAATCAGTTTTGGTAGGTTGAATATTACATTTAACTGAGTTCTGTAGGTTAAATATTAAACATGTTTTATTTGCATTGTTATGGCACCTGACTTAATGTAGTTTTTGATTGTTGATTCTAACAATTCAAACTATACATACAATTGTGAATAAAATAGGAATTGTAAAAAACTAAAATGATCAAAAGTCTGTTGCTATCCAGAAATCGATCAAAAACATTCATCATTTGACTACTGAAGCATGACACCATGGGCTTGTGATCTGATCAGAACGTCTTTCATAGTTTTTGAATATGTAATGTGACTAAACCATATGGCTATATTTGGTCATAGTGACATTTCCTGTAGAAGTAACTAACACCATCTGAATCACCTGTCGCTGAGGGTGTTGCTCCGCCCACCTGTTGTTTCAGGCGAGACTGGTTGGGGGAAGGGATGGAAAAACAACAAACAATAAAATCTCCTGCAAACATCAGTTTTTAATGGGATGTTTAATCCCTTTTGGATATTTTAAATTGATTATCATTGGAAAAGGCATTTTTAGGAGTTTCCTAAATAAACTCATGAAAATAGTTTAGATTTAGAGAATAAACAGGTTGATGGTTTCCTGAGCGGGTGGAGGACGGTGTGCTGTTTTCCTCCCCAACTCCTCCCCTTTAAGGCTTATGAACCGACTCTATTGAACCGTGAGCCAGTAAACAAACTCACCTGACGACAAGAGATCACAAAGCGTCAAACATCTTACAAAGCACGCCTGAAGAGACAGACAAAGACGTTTCAAAGACAGAAGCTTATTTTGAAAAGAATCCTCTGTTCGCAATGGTTTCTACTGGTTTCCAGATCCTGGGCTCTGCTCTGGGGATTATAGGCTGGATCGGCGCCATCATCGTGTGTGCCCTTCCCATGTGGAAGGTCACTGCTTTCATCGGCAGCAACATTGTCACGTCACAGATCACCTGGGAAGGGATCTGGATGAACTGCGTGGTCCAGAGCACGGGCCAAATGCAGTGCAAAGTCTACGACTCCATGCTGGCCCTGTCCCCCGACCTCCAGGCGGCCCGGGCCCTTGTGGTCATCTCCATCTTGGTGGGCACCATAGCCATCCTGCTCTGCGTAGCAGGGGGGAAGTGCACCAACTGTGTCGAGAATGAGAATGCAAAGATCAAGGTGGGCATTGCTTCTGGCGTCATGTTCATCGTAGCTGCGGTCCTGTGCCTCATCCCTGTGTGCTGGACGGCCCACACCATCATCAAGGACTTTTACAACCCCATGCTGATCCAGGCCCAGAAGAGAGAGCTGGGGGCCACGCTCTACATCGGCTGGGGCGCGTCTGCCTTGATGCTGATCGGCGGAGCAATGCTCTGCAGCAACTGCCCCCGCAATGATGCAACCAACTACTCCGCGCAGTACAAAGCTGGAAAATCTGAGTACACCGCCGCCAGATCCAACTACTCCAGCGTTTCAGGGAAAGACCGTGTTTAAACTGATTCTGGCTTGTCTTAGTGCGACAGATGCTGGTTTGGCAGTGCTAATACTAAAAACATCATCCTGATCAGAACCACACCTGAACAAATTTCATTTTACATGTTCATTACTTCTATTTATGGTAATGAATATTGTATCAACATTAGTAGGTGTTTCTTTACTAGAATATTTACACAATTATGTGTGTTTTCAACTACTTTTTAATTGTGTTTGTGAATTTAGTTTTGGTCACGTTAATGTGGGACGTTTCTTATCTAACCTTTGTGATACTTTATGTGACAGATGTTCTGTAAACAAGCATGTTTTTGTTTACATATGAGCTAGTCTGTGATATTTTCTTCAATTTTTCACTTCTCAAAAAACGCTTCCACTGGAAATAATAAATATATATTTTTAAAAATCACTGAAAATTGTACTTTGTGATATTAGTGTATAGTTTAACAGATTTATTTACTTACAGCGGAGTTTTAATCAAAACAAATTTCCATCTGAAAAGAAATACGCTCACAGCATTCTGGAAGAGGCTTTTGTTTGACTTTTCTGTTGATCAGGTTTAGGTGCGGCTAGAAAATCAAGCAAGACGACAACTAACTCTTAGCCTCTGGACAAAGAAATGTAAACTTTTGCAACAGATTCATAGACTTAAAAACTAAATTAAAACAGTTTTAATTTAGTTTAAACAAAATGTTGACAGTCTTATTTCTTTCTACAGCATGCAAAGCTACGCTTAAAGAGATGGTTTGCATATTTAACGTTTCTTTAAGGATACAGAGTTACCAGTGTGGTTTTCACACAATTATCTGATAGATGACATAGAAAATCACATTTGTCAGTCATTTGAGTTTGTAGAAAATGAAATAAAAAATCTCAATGCCATATTCAAAAGCATTTCCACTGTTAAATTTGAATTCAGTTTCAAATAACTATCAGACTTTAGTAAGGCTCAATTGTTATTAAGGAATAAATGACTAATTTTATTACAGATTTGATAATGATTTGAATTAATCCAAGGAGCTGTTTTGACAGGAAATAAGACCGCAATTTCTCAAAAGATAGCAAAACAACATGTCAAATAGAAAAATAAACATTGTCTAATTGTATTCATTTATGCTTTTTTTAAAACTCCCATGACAAAATTATTTAGACTGCCATTAATAATCAGTGGGAATGTTTTCATTGGCATTACAGCTGCCTACTTAAAATTAATTACTTATTGGTGACTAGCAACAGAGGTCATCAGGCACATCCTAGAAAGGTTACCAGGTCATCACAAAAAACACAATTCAATTTGTCCAATTAATTGAATTTGCCGTAGTATAAATTCAGAAATCTTGTGATATAACAACAAGCCACATGTGTGCTAACATTTACTGATATGGGAGTGTGTTGCCAACCACACAGGTATGATTTTACCTAACCAGGTAAAACCCCATCGAGATCTAGATCTCATTTTCACCTGGGCAGAAAAAAGACACACAACAACCTTACACAAAAATAAAACAACATTTAAACTATTTTGTACTGCTATTTTACAGATTACTCACTGAGACAGAAAATCAGAAAAATGCTTGAATCACAACTACATTCCTATTTATTGCACAATTATTTATTAACAATTTTTGCTAACATCCTTTTTCTATGTAGCATAGGTTTGCTGAGGCATATAAAATTCAGTCTCAGATTATTCTGTGAACAAATGTTAAAAATATGTCTACTGGAGTCACTGCTTCAATTACATCAATATAAACAACATATGGTTGATTTTTACTTTTTAAATTTGGAAGAAAAGAGTAATATCTGTTCATCTTTACTAGTTTCTATATAGTATATTAGTAAACGTATGTGTCTTATATTTCAATTTACCAGGTAAGACTTTGTGATAACTTTTTAGAAAAACTTTTACTGGAAATTTCGCCCACAAAGACCGCAAGTTGAACTGAAATGGTTACCATGCCAAGCGAGAAATGTGCAGGTGTCAGCTGTGAGGGACCTGCAATGTGCAGGTGCACATTGCAACAATTATTACAACTTTATGCAGAAAGCAGTAAGACAAGATTCACACACAGGCATCCTTCTGTTGGTCTGAGGACTTTGTATTGACTTCCATTCATTTTAGTCACTGCATTTATGACTAACTCAGACATTTCCATAACCCTTCCAAATATATTCTTAATCTAACCTATAACCAAAACTTAATTTATACCACACTTCTAAGTCTGTGTTTGAAAAACATCATTACTTCTACTTGTTTTGCAAAAATAAGAAGAGGTTGATGTATTTGTAATTTCCCTGACTGTAAAGACTGATAAGGGTTAATTATCCAAGATTGTAAAGAGAAAACAATCTATGTTTAGTTTTCTTATCTGAAATGTTCCTGCCCCATCGTAATGGAAAAATTAGACTCTGCATTTTCTCCCATGCATGTAATAGTTAATCACGAGGTAAAAAACAGCAGCATTATTTTAAGAGTGTGGCTCCAATTGGTGTAATGTGAACGTCAATTTGAGAAAATGGGAGGAGGGTGTGGTTTCGACACAAAGAAGGCAGATCTCTGGGGAATGTTGGTTTTAGGACGTAACTCTGTTTGTTAAAACAAAAGTTAATAAAACTCCAAGACCTACAGAAGGGTGGAAAGTTTAATCACCTTCCAGCTTTCCTTCTTTTTTAAAGAATCTACCTGGTTTTAGCTAAACCTACTGCACTGATCTTACTGTTGTATTTGCTTGAGGCCAGAGCTGACCTATATGTGTGTGTGGGGAGGGTCTATAGACCAACACAGCTGCAAACTGCAACCATTGTTCCCAATCTTGAAGCCTTGCTTCAAATAACAGAACGTTGTATGTGAGAGAACAATGAACAAGAGTTTTAAGGTATCAGGTTTCAGTTTTTGCCCCTGTTTTTGTCCAGTAGGACAGAAACTCCACCTCTGAACCACAACTAGGGCTATTTATTGTCAGACAACCGAAACTTTCGAAGATTCAGAGTTGAGGAACCGTGTTCATAAACAGGTGTGACTGCGGAGCATGTAAAGACCCACAAAGAAGAAAGGAATTTATAATATTTAAGACGTGGTCATCTTCATTTCTACCAGTCAACACCTCTGGGCTCATCATGGCTTCTCAGGGGCTTCAGATCCTTGGTATCCTCCTGTCCTTTATTGGATGGCTGGGCACCATCGTCACCTGCGCTCTGCCCATGTGGAGGGTCACAGCTTTCGTTGGGGCGAACATCGTCACCGCGCAGGTGATCTGGGAAGGCCTGTGGATGAGCTGCGTGGTCCAGAGCACGGGGCAGATGCAGTGCAAGGTGTACGACTCCATGCTGGCGCTGTCTCAGGACCTGCAGGCCGCCAGGGCCATGGTGATCATCTCTGTGATTGTCGGCGTGTTTGGCATGCTGATGGCCATCGTTGGAGGGAAGTGTACCAACTGCATGGACGACGAGGCGTCCAAAGCCAAAGCCTGCATCGTCTCTGGAGTAATCTTCATAATAACCGCCTTGCTGATCATGACCCCGGTGTCCTGGTCAGCTCACACTGTCATCAGGGATTTCTACAACCCCTTGGTGACGGCGGCACAAAGACGGGAGCTTGGCGCTGCGCTGTACATCGGTTGGGGCTCTGCAGCCCTGCTGCTTCTGGGAGGCGGTCTGCTATGCAACAACTGCCCCCCAAAGGACAACAGACCCTACATACCTGCAAAGTTTGGCCCGGCAAGAACCGTCTCATCAAATATGGACTATGTGTGAGTCCCCTGTCTGCAGAGATCTTTAATTACATTGCTAAAAGTACATTTAATCTAGTTCCTTACTTGTAGTTTTGTAGGCCTTTGAATAGATTTTGAGATTTTAAAAAGATCTTAGCAAGACCTTTAGCGTGAATAAACTTATTTCTTATAAAAAAATAAGCAAATAATTATCAACTGAGTAATATGATAGTTTCTCCAGCCACTAGGCTTTAAGTGGGAATCAGCAAATTTTTCCTGATTGGTCAGAATCTAATTCTTTTTTCCATTCACAAAAAAAAAAAAATAATAATAATAAAAAAGAAACAAAAACACTAGAGCAACAAAAAAGAGCAACTTCCTTTATTTGCCTATAAAGGCATCAACAATCAGCTGGTACCATTTGGGTCTAAAAACAAACAAACAAAAACAAAACAAAAATTTCTTTGTTTTCCTGTGAATTTAGAAACTACTACTATAAAATGATTTGATGCACATTGGATTTCTTTAATATGTCCGTAATAGGTAAAAATGTTCTCAAATAAAACCATGAATATTGGTCCAGGAAACTGTGACTGGTGCATTTCTAAAGCGTACTGTTGCTGTAACTTTACTTTTTCTACACAATTATATTTTACCAAGGTTATGAAATGAGCTGCATAATATAAAGATAACTGTAAGATTTTCCTATGTCTTCCAAATGAATGTAGCAATGGATGTTTGTTATCCTTCATCTGCCCTGTAAATAAACCTGAAATTGCTCTCCTTGTGATAAAACGCAGAGGAACCCAGCTGGGGAACCTCCTGGGAATTTACTGTAACTGGATGAGATGTTTGCCATGCTGTAATGGAAAGCTGTTGTGTTGAGACAGTGATTTATCTTTTCTGTCTTGAGTAAAATGGATGTCACCGGCAGAGACAACAGAGGGCTGCGTATGCTTGAATCCATGTTGCCGAGAAACCATTTTAGTTGTTCAAAGAATGGATATTTTCACTTCCCTGGGTGAAAGGACGTCTTTCAAGTCTTCTAAGGAGGACAGACTTTTAAAAATCATCTTCAGTGCTTCAGATTCAAACCTTTAAACACAAAAGAAGAAAAGTCAACAAATATAAACCCTCAACTTTGACTGCTAATTACTGTTATGTTAGAAAATGCACATGTGTAGTTGTAATGATGAAATGTGTTTGTTTGTATTTTACTTTCATTAAAAAAGGAGCCTGGCAAAAACAACATTTCCACCAAAGTGTTTCTTTTTTAAGTGTCACTTAAAATGTGCGGTGTCAGCTTTACCAAGAATTTAAAAGGTTACAGATTCAAACCCACAATATTTTCTGGGACAGTGTTTGTGCCAAGTGACTGAAGGAGCTTCCTCTGGCTGTTTAGAGCATAGAGACTACCCCCCCCCCACCTGTTGCTAAGCGTAGCTGATTGACTACCTGATAAAAGACGAAGGACTTAAAAGTTTCTGTTTACAATCAGACATTGCTTTTATTCACAAACCCAATATGAGAGTGACAACGTAAAGAGTAAAAATAAAAACTAAATCACAGATGCTGTTAAAACCAAAAAGATTCTTCTGAAGAAAGCAGAGCATAAGCAAGTAAAACCCAAATACCTCATATTTACAATGATCGGAATGTAGGTAACTTATTTTACTCAACGGTTTTCTTGGTACACATTTGGTCTTGATTTTTTATTAACATTTTTCAGAGAACATCTCACCAGAAATAGTTTATAAAGTGTTTTCATCAGCCACTTGTGCTGCTGGAGAAACATGTATAACTCCCGAAGAGCTCCAACTGGCCCACGAACCTCACTTTGAAAACCTCTCCTCTGACAATTTAATTAACAGATTTAGATTTAAGATTAGATTAGATTAATATTTTTCCCAATTGGAATTTTGTGGCAGACAAACCTCCTGATTATAGTTGCTACTCCAAAAATCTATTTCACTTGTGAAAAAAAAGAGCACATGCCACATTTTTGACATAAAATGTATTTATTTTAATAAAATATAGCATTGAAAAATGCATCTCAGATAACAAAAACAAGTTAGAAAATCTTACTGATCATCACAATCCATAAGTAAGAAAATAATTGCAGATACTGACGTTTAATGAGTTAATCTTTAATTAATCTTTCTCAAGCAGAAACTCAGTTTGTTTTAGTGGATGATATTCTGTCTTTTGGTGAGTTCGACTCTCTGTTGCTCAGCAGCTCAGACAAACTCCTTCCCTGGCGTTGTGGATTTCGGCGCAGTGTACTTTACTCCGTTGTAGTGCTCTCTTCCTGACGGGCACTGACAGCACAGCAGTACCCCGCCGATCAGTAAAAGCCCCGCTGCCCCCCAGCCCACATACAGGCAGGCACCCAGCTCCCTCCTCTGGGCATCAGGAATCAGTGGGTTGTAAAAGTCCTTGATGATGGCGTTGGCCGGCAGGGAGACGGTCACAAGGCACAGCGCTCCGCTCAGGAGGAAGAAAACGCCAGCAGAGATGCACACTCGAGCCTTGGCTGTTTCATCCTCGATGCAGGTGGTGCATTTCCCACCAACCACAGACAGCAGCAGGCCGAAGAAAGAGAAGAGGATGGAGATGACGCTCATGGCCCGAGCCGCCTGGAGGTCTGGAGGCAGAGCCAGGAGGGAGTCGTAGACTTTGCACTGCATCTGGCCGGTGCTCTGCACCACGCAGCTCATCCACAGGCCTTCCCAGATGCTCTGAGCCACCACAATGTTGTTGCCAATGAAGGCAGAGACTCTCCATAGCGGCAGCGCGCAGATCAGGATGTTCCCCAGCCATCCGATCACGGCCAGAGCAACCCCAAGAATCTGCAACCCTAAAGACGCCATCGCCGTTTCTGTCAGGTTTCTGCGTCTTTCCCCTGAGGCTGGCCACCAACTGAAAGTTCGTCTGCTGCAAGACGTTTTATGCAAGTCTGTCGGGGTGGGCTCTCGCACCAGTGTTCACATGTAAATATCTATCATGGTTGAGCCAAGAGGCGTTCCCCTCACATAAAGAGGCCCTTCAGTACCCCTAGAAAACAGATTGGAGAACAAAAAGAAGTCACAGCCTGTGTATGAAGGACAAACATAAAAAGACCCTTTAAAACAAATCTGGTTTCTACCTATAAGCTATGTAAAAAGAAAAATACAACAGTAAATTCTTAAAGAAAAAGTCAAAAATGGAGGTTATGTTTCCTGTTTGTTAAATGCCAGCTTTATAAACATTTACATTTTTTACTGATAAAATCTCAACTTGTTTAAAATTATGTTCTAACTAAATTAATGGACTCCATTTAGTTGCTCAGAGAATTTGAATATTTTAGAAAATAAATAGAAAAATACTTTTAATATGAATGTTATGGCCTCAGTAAAATGCTGTACTTTGCATATTGATGGAAAGTTTAGTGGAAGGAAAAAAAGTCTGGTTGAAAACAGATGCCTCCATTCTTGAGAGGATTGTGAAGCCCAGTATTTTTAAGATTTTAGGGGAGTGTCCTGTCCTCGAAAACATGATTATGAGCAGCTGGACAGCCAGAGAAAAATGAATAAAAGTTTCCACATAAACTTGCTTTTCTCATTTGAAGAGCTATAAATTGATCTTTGTAAAAGAACAAAAGTTTTCCAAAGTAGAGTTCATCATGAGCTGTTTTTCTCCTAATTACCCAAAGGCAAAGATAGTTTGCTGCAAAGAGCACTCACTCAGTCATGTTTCTGCAAACACACCAAAGATTGTTTGTAACACAAATGTCACTCTGATCAAACTTCAAACCAAAACGTTTTAAATTTAGTCCTACAATTAGCTAACTATGAACTTAACACCAGCTTTTTTGATGCAAATTATTTCCACTATAAACTAACTGACAGTATTTGAGCTTCAAGTGTCACCAAACACAGATTAATCAGTGCAGGACTAAAACATAAGTGAGCCATAATCATCCAATCAAATCTTTTAAATCTGATCTTTCAAGCTGAATTACTGAAACAATATTTTGATATCCTAATCTATGATATAAATCCATTATATTCCATTTGTTTGCTTGTTTTTAGTTCAGTTTATATGAAACTACACAACTTCAGTTCAAATTCATAAATTCTTATTTATGAATAAGAATAATTCTCCCCACTTTAAATGGACTAAAAAAATAAATGCTTGTGAAGTCTGCTGCTATTTATCTATTTGACATACATGCAGTTTAATAGAGCCATATTAAGGTATTTTAAATACATACAAAGAAGCACTTTTTCATTTCTACTCCATGTGTATCTTGAACAGAAATATTTTTAAACACAGATTTACAATTGCTAAATGCAACAATTAATCCTGATCTCTTTTTAATTCCCTGATTTTATCTGAGGATGAAAGCAGATCCAAGTAGGCTTTCATCTAAAAGCAAGCAGCCTCCAACATCTATTGAACTCAGGTGGAGCCACTCAGCTTGATTAATTCCCAGGTGTTGTCAGGCTGATCAGTTCTTGGCAATCAGATTCTCCGCTCATGCTTCCTCTACTTAAAGCTGCAGGTGAGGATTGGTTGTATTATCCACTGCTGCTGAAGAGACTTTCAACCTTTCGTGCAACTTAAGCAAAGATGGCGTCTGCACGCTTCCAGATTTTAGGCATCTTCCTTGCAAGCATTGGCTTTGCATGTGACATCATTGCTTGTGCCCTGCCAATGTGGAAGGTGTCTGCCTTTGTTGGGAACAACATTGTGATGGCGCAGATCTTCTGGGAGGGCCTGTGGATGAACTGTGTAAAGCAGAGCACCGGGCATCTGCAGTGCAAGTTTCACCCCTCCATGCTGGCTCTGCCTCAAGAACTTCAAGCTGCTCGCGCTCTGGTTGTGATCTCAATCATCGTTGCTTTCCTGGGACTCCTGCTGGCCGTCGCAGGGGGAAAGTGCACCAACTGCGTTGAAGATGACCTTGCTAAGAGCCGCGTAGCCATTGCTGCAGGTGTGTTCTTCATTGTTGGAGGTATCCTGTGTCTGATCCCAGTGTCCTGGTCTGCCAACGAGATAATCAAGACCTTCTACAACCCAAACGTGCATGATGCCAAGAAGAGTGACCTTGGTGCAGCGCTGTTTGTCGGCTGGAGTTCAGCAAGCCTCCTGATCATCGGCGGTGCTCTCCTCTACTGTCGATGCCAGCAGCAGGATGGGCGCTACTCTGTTAACTATTCTGCACCACGCTTGGTTGCCAGCAGAAGAGCCTATGTTTAAACCACCCAGACTGTTTCCTGAAAGTCTGGTCTGGAGGAACCTGGGCTGACCTCTGCTCCAGGGTTTTTATTTTAAACTTGCTGATTTTTAATAAAACCTCCTCTTTATCAAGTCTGTCTAGATCTTGTTTGGTGGGGTGTCACAACCTCTAACTCTGAAAGCAGAAGCTTGCAGCGGTCTACAGTGGGACAAGAGTCAGTTAATTGGCTAATTACACAAACTCTTCAACTGTAAATAAGCTGGTCACCTGCTTAGTTTTAGCCTGACTTGTACAGCTAGCATTGCTTGAACACTCACTAGCACCAAGCTATGAGCGTTACTTAAAGCCTGGCTGCTCATCTCAACATGTGCAGCTCCTGAAACCAAAATATTACTGAAACTGCAGTTTTGTTTAAATCCAAACTGGATGGTATACCAGATGGAGAAAAGTTAAGTGGATACATTGTGTAGTTAAAATATTCTGAACCGTAATTTAAAGCTCTAACATATTAGCCTGAACATGCAGCCAGGACAGTTTTGTCCTAAGCTTTGGTTCAGGGTTCCTGCTGCCTTCTTGATGTTTGACTCTAACTGGGTCTGGTTTTCTGCTAGGGAAATGTTTGGAGGAGAATTTATACCCAGTTTCTTCAATGGAAATGTTACAAAACTAAGTTTGTCAGGAAATATCTTTCCAGCACATGTGCTGATGACTCTGTGCTATTGGCGTTTCCTAATGAGCTGAGGCAAATTGCTGCGCTTTGCTTCATTAGCTGAGGATTATTTACACAAAGTAGTTTGACAGTTACAAAACCGCCCAATTCAACTGGTTAAATAGCAGCCCAGACTTGCTAAACTGTAATCCAAAAAACACAGTTTTATAAAATACTAAACACGTATATCTACCACAGAAAAAGTCCCAGTCTTTGTATTTTGTCTTTTGACGAACTGGTTAAATCCAGCCAACATTTGTTAAAACTTCTAGGTAGGTAAAGTTTAGTTCACCAGTTTTTGTTTGAGGAAATCTGAAGGAGTTTTTCTTTAAAGGCAAAATGTTTTATTTGAATTAAATAATATTCCTTTATGCATCATATAAATGTAATGTTTTTTGTATAACAGTTAAGATGTTTTTCCGTGCAGCTGCAGAGGGTGTATAAACTAACTGAACAAGATGTGTCTGCTGAACTTTCCCAGACGGGT